>JAAVUE010000146.1:0-80223 GCA_014898975.1 Fusarium nodosum | reverse complement strand
GGGGGGGGGCTAGCGATAGCCCCCAGGCCCAGAAGTCGGGAACCACCTACACAAGGGTCCTTCTAGGTTCTCAACCGTAAGGTACTCGAAACTCTGAGGGATCTAGACAGTCTTGGCCTGTCACTATTGGATTGATGGATTATGTTCTAGAGTGAGTGTCCAGTTACCATGTATACTAGCAAACAAAAAGCCTCATACTTTTCTTCTCATATTTGGTGTCTCCTCTCCTCTGTTCTGACCTATCCTTTCCTGTTCTCTCTTCTACTCGGTATTCTCTGGTGATCATCCAAGGTCATGTTCACTTCTCCTTGGGCATGTGCCCCTCTTCTCCAACGATAACTAAAATTTCGATACCGCACCTACTGTACAATCCCATCCATCTATCGGAACAATTCCCTCTTCGTGTAGATACCGTATATATCTAGTACCTACACGAGTTAGATACTGTACTGTACCTACTGTACGACGAAACGGCCCCGCTGACCACCCCCACCACCCTCGCCGAGTCCCCCATCGTCTGCTGATCTCCTCAGTTTCCCTCCAGAAAAAACGAGTGGGCAACCTTAACATTGGACCTTTTCTCTTCTGTTTTCACTAAGCGACATTTTTGATCGAGGTTTCTTTTTTATCTTTGTTTCCTTTCCTCTGTCCGCTCTTGCAGTATCTTGGCTCTTTTTCCCTCCTATCTGTTCGACCTCAATACCTATCCGCATCGACTTTCATCCTTCGCTAGTGATGAATTGAGGCCAGGACCCTGCATTTATCCCCTGCCACTCTGTTAGCGATCACCGAGGAACAGAACACTCCACCATCGACCAACGGACGGATACAGTACAATTTGCATAGAAGGATTTATCCTGTTCGCTTGAATACTATCACAGCTCGAGATTGCATCTTAAGCCTCGACGATAGCAATTTTCAACCCCCCCTACGATCCAATTCAAACTTCTATCATGAACGTCTACGAGATCTCGTCTTCCGGCGCTCCGAGCCCGGCCTTAGAGCGCATATCCACTCCGCCAGCACCGGACATGCCAGTCAAAGGCAAGAATCGACACCGACTTATTCAAAGAATCCAGCGTATATCATCGACGCCCTCTTTGAGCGGCTTGCGCCGCTCCAAATCTGTCGGCAGTCGCGGAAGCCCTTACGGCACAAGAAGCACTCTCTCGTGTGTCAGTCTTGCAGCCACTGGACCACCACCCCAGTCCCAGACTCCCTATAGTGCCCGCTCATCAACCCCACAGCCTTCGCCTCTTGGCCTGCCTAGCACATCAGGTTCAAGTCCTCAATCTTCAGGAGAATTCCCGTTTGAAACTCCTGGAAGCGAATTGGCTATTCGCAGAATCGAAAATGTCACGCCAATTACTACACCCATAACCGCTCCTCTTCCATCCGAGTTTCGGTCCAAGCAGGATGTTCAGCTTCGAGTCCGTCCCGGTGTCAAGCCTATCCAGAAGCCTCCATTCCGCTTCTGGGAAAAGATGCCCAATGAACTTCAGATTCATATATTCTCTTTCTTCCAATCTAAGGAGCTTGTCCAGGCATCACGAGTCTCCAAGGCCTTTTACAAGGCCTGCTTTGATGGTCAGTTGTGGACATCTCTCGATGCCTCAGAATTCTATCGCGAAATTCCTGCCGAGTCCCTCGCCAGGATCATCAGCGCGGCAGGTCCATTCATCAAAGATCTCAACCTACGGGGATGCGTACAGGTCGAGCACTACAAGCGTACCGAGGTTATTGTCAAAGCATGCAAGAACCTCATGAATGCAACACTGGAAGGTTGCCAGAACTTCCAAAAGAGTACGCTCCATAGCTTACTGCGAAGCAATGAGAAGCTTGTCAGCCTCAATCTTACTGGGCTAACCGCAGTCTCTAACACATCTTGCAAAATCATTGCCGAATCGTGCCCTCAACTTGAGGTATTCAACATTTCGTGGTGCGGCAAGGTAGATGCTCGGGGCATCAAGGGAGTGGTTGAGGCTTGCCCGAGACTAAAGGATCTTCGCGCCGGCGAGGTTAGCGGTTTTGACAACGTTGCGACAGCCGAAGCCATCTTTAAGACAAATAACCTGGAGAGGTTGGTTCTTAGTGGATGTGCCGAGCTTAACGACGAAGCTCTCAAGATTATGATGCATGGCGTTGAGCCCGAAATCGATATTCTGACCGATCGACCAATTGTCCCTGCACGGAAGCTTCGACATCTGGATCTCAGCCGTTGCGTCCAACTCACAGATGCAGGCGTAAAGACAATGGGCCACTTGGTCCCAGAACTTGAGGGTCTGCAGCTTTCTGGATGCAAGCTGCTGAGCGATGACGCTCTCGAGTCTATTCTAGCATCCACTCCTAGACTAACATATCTCGAACTTGAGGACCTCGAGAACCTCACAAACTCCATCTTATCAGAACATCTTGCCAAGGCTCCTTGCGCAACCTCGATAGAACATCTCTCCCTGAGTTACTGCGAAAGCCTAGGTGACGCAGGAATGATTCCAGTCATGCAGACATGCACGAATCTTCGAAACATCGACCTCGATAATACTCGAGTCAGCGATCTCGTCCTCGCCGAGGCAGCGGCCATGGTCATGAAGCGCTCTCAACGATCGACGGAAAATGGAACACGGCCTAAACTCAGCCTCCAGATGGTCGTCTACGATTGCCAAAACGTCACCTGGACTGGTGTCCGTGAGGTTCTTTTCCGAAACACCCAAGTTAAGGCCGTCTCAGGCCAACCCGGCCGAGTCAGCTACCCGACCGAGATGATTGGACTTAAGTGTTTCTACGGCTTCCAGATGACTGTAGATGAGCATCAGAAGCGAGTTCTGCGGGGTGACCTAGCATCCGCCGGTCGTCTGGAGAGGAAGTGGGCAGATTACATGCAGGCAACCGAAGAAGCAGGCATGACAGGCGCAGGTTACCGAAGACGCAGGCGTCGAGCCAGAGAAGCCCAGGCCCTTCATCTTGATGAGGAGGACGGTGGCTTTGGTCCTACCGGTCGCCGGAGGGCACGCACCCTAGGCTCATGCACTGTCATGTAAACCTAGTATATGACATGAATTACACAATATGCAGACGAGTAGTACACGAACCTGTTTGTAAACACATTTTTTTTTCGGAGTATGGGGCCTGGGTAAAGGATCAGGAGTTGAATCTGGGGGCAGGCTGATTTTGTTGCTTTTTTTATGATGGCGTTATGGTAGATCAGGGCATTTTCTTCCAGACATGGCCATGCCAGAATGGCATTAGATTCGTACATCTTGTCCATTAGGTCTGTTGATTTGACATTGTGCAAATCTGTATAGACATATAAATACACTGCACATAGATTTAAGTCAACACGTCTACAGCGCGCTTCCAAATATCGTATTCGTTCCGATATCTTGATACCGCACTATCACATTATCTCCGTCACTGTTCGTTCACCACGAAGTGATCTCCACCACTGTGAATTCCTCGCCAGCTCACCCTCTTCACCTCCCACAATATCTGACCACTTCTGCAAGAACTCCTCCGTCGCCTCCCAGCTTCTCGCGTCCCACGGTGTTCCAGTATGTGCACCATTGACACCTCCCCAGCATGTCAAGTGATTCAACGAGTCATGAAAGAACTCATCCTCATCCATAGGTTTCATGTACTTAATGATGTTATCCCTGATCTCCTTGAACGGGATTGTATCAATGAACGGGTGATGCTTGACGGCGATCTGTGTCTGAGTGGGACGAAGGTCGAAATGGAGCCCGCGAGACCCGCGTTGAACAGACGCAACGATAGCTTGCGCATTAGGATCTGAGTCGACGTGAGCCCGATAGAAGGGAGACATAGCCTCGTCAGCGCAGTACATGGAACGTGTTATCCCGAGGCTGAGACAGTTCTCTAGCATAGCTGAGATTATGCAGATGATGTCCATTTGAAGGTTGTTCTTGTATGGGTTGGGGATGACGGGGAGCAGGACTTCTGTCGACGTGTTGGGGACGTGAAGAGTGAGACAGCCACAGTTGAAGAACAATGCTGGCGTTGTGTGCTCATCACAGACAGGGTTTGCTGTGAGCCATTGATCGAAATCCTCGTAAATGACGTCCGAGTCCCATGTATCTACATGTGTAGTTGATTGGTGTGGTGCTGACGTCTCAGGATCGTTATAGAGATCTAAAGGGTTGACAGTCTCTATGTCTAGAAGACTACCTCTATCGGGTCTTGTGATAAGATCTCCTGTCAGTTGTGTCTTCTCAAGGGCTATGTCGTCCTCCCCTTCTACCTCGATGTCATGTACCGCAGCACGGCGCTCTAGCTCTTGTATTCGCTTTCGCTGTTTTTCCCCTGAAGGAGGATCATGTCAGCCACCACGCATAACAAGCTTATATAAGGACTTCGGGCAGTCTACTACCCTAGACCAGGTCACTCACTGTAGTTCTGTTGGGCTAAGCGATTCTGCATGCGTCTTTTCTCGGGATCACGTCGAACGACTTTCTTCTTGATAGCTGATGAGCCACTTTGCGGTGTTTGACTCGCATTTGCGGAGCGCCGAGGAACATCGGAACCATCTTGAACCATTTTATCAGGCTTTCTTGGAATACTCGAAAGATATCCTTATAGAAGATAGTTTCATGAAACTTGGAGCAGAAAGAATGAGATTCTCATGAGAATTCGTGTAAGCCGTTGAAACGGCTTATGGCTGACGTGAGCCACTTGATCCACAATCTTCACGCTAATCCATCACCTTAATTCTACTACCCTAGAGTCTATCTTGGCACTTTGGATTTGTGAAGAAGATGCCTGAGAACTCAGAGAAACTTTTGAATCGATCAAACCTTGAAAGGGCGTTCTGTTCTTCGTAATTCTGCGGGCGTGGTGATAACCAAGTTGACAAGGATCACGACTCAATTCGCTCAGATTTGCAAATGTTGTCGTCAAGTCCAGTTGACGCCCTTGTCTAGTTTGAAGCTAAATCGATACTAATTGAGGTTTTGACGGACATGATCCGCCAATGACATTTCTGGCGTGACTGTGCAGTGTTCATGTCCTACATGTAATTTCTTCATCCCAAGTTACATTTCCGCGTCATCGGAATACCGTTGATTATATTACCCGGCTCAGGATTGGACCGGACGAAATGAGGCGGCTGGTACAGGTTACAAGGATAACAAATGTTAACACCGGTACAAGCCCCAGTATATTTCTACTACCTATAACCTCTACGTTTTATCTATTAACTTACTATAAGCTAATTACTATAGAATAATGCTTCTAAAAAGCTATATAATAGTACTAATATTAGTCTAAGAAGTCACCCTTTTCTCTTTTCTAGATAGCTTTAAATTCTATGGTGGCAAGAATTGGTATATTAGGGACCACTATTCAACAATTGTTATCCTTGTAACCTGTAACGTACAGACCTACCTAGTCTAAACAATAGTTTGACGCTATTTTAATCGCCATGTCTCAAAACGTTGAAGATTCGGACTCCTTCTCTCCGATGTCAGCGGCGTGTTATTAATTTCCCCGTCATACTAAAAATTAAGGAGAGCTCTGTGCTCGCAAGAACCTCGACGATGGTATGTACATAGCACATAACGGCTCCGAGATCTCGGTCATCCGTTGACGACTCGGGGAACTGTGGGGCCGTGTCATTGGAAAGGCATGTGGTCTGCCAAGCACCGAGGTTCCGGGTCCATTTCCCTGACCGAATCCTCACAACGAACACCAGAACAAGAACTTTGGATAACAACTTTATCTCAAAACGGTCAATCTCACCAGTACATATAGGCAATATGTCGCTCGAGGTCATCTACGTCACACGTCACGGAGTAAGTTCCGTCCCCGCCCTCAGGCAATGTTCGGTTGTATATGTCTCCTTTTCCCGGTGTTGATAGACCGGCCTTGACTTTAGTTCCGATCCGGCTGGAGTGTTGACCCTCTGACCGGCGTCTACACGGCCGCCATACGGTCACCCACAGGAATTCCCGCAGACCCTGCTCTGACGTCTTATGGAGTCTCACAAGCGAAAGAGATGGGGAAACATCTCATGACCCTAGAGCCTCCCATCGATGCCGTGTACTCCAGTCCTTACTACCGCTGCCTTCAAACAATAACGCCCTTTGTTGAGCTCAAGCAACAACAACTCAAAGAGGAATCAGGAACGACACATGGCTCGGCAGCCGCCACGATTTTTCCAGAACACGGGTTAGGTGAATTCTTCGGGGCAGCGCCTTTCGATCATCCAACCCCAGCTTCGCATAAGCGACTCAAAGAGCTATTCCCGGCGTATGATGACAGCTACGTATCTGCCATAAAGCCTTCTAGAAAAGGCGAAACGATCGAGGACCTCTATGGCCGTGTTGCAACGGCCGTGCGAGGCATCATTGACCGTTGCGATGCAGAGGGAAAACGTGCGGTGGTGCTCTGCACCCATGCAGCCGTTGTCATAGCCTTGGGCCGTGTCCTAACAGGGCGTGTCCCCGAAGCTGTCGAAGAAGAAGATTTCCACGCCTATACGTGCGGTTTGAGCACGTACCGCCGCCGTCGACAAGACACGGGCATGCAAGTGCCAAGCGCTGGTACGTTGGCTGTAGTGGTTGTCAAGCGACAGGATCTTGGCGGCAGAAAACTAACAAACACAACGATACAGACGAATCCCAACCCTTCATAAGCGAAGCCATCCCCATCGGGCTCGGGGAATGGCAATGCGAATTAGACAGCGACTGTAGTTTTCTGAGCTATGGAGAAGAGCGAGGCTGGTGAGTTGGCTGACAATGACTTTACTTTCACTTGCTTGCCTCCAAATGTTGGACCGTGCTGACCCAAAACAAAGGCGATTTTCCGGAGATGAATCTTTCCCTGAGACTGGCTCCATGTCACAAGGCGACGTCGAGTCCAAGCTATAGAGATTTCCATGTGACTCGCATGTGGTGTTAGTGGTGAATATATGTTAGCGGATGCTAAGCCGAGTACCCTCCGTTTGAAGCTCCACGATATGTTGATCAAAGCAATATCCAATGTTTATGGGCCTATGGTTTTGAGTCCTGCGGCAATTGGTCATAGCGTATCTGTGATCCCGAAGGATTCGAATGCTGCCAACGCGTATTCAGACCCTGGTGAAATATTTCTGATAAATCGATTGTCGAATAACTTAGAATTCATGTCATGTCTGAAACTTGTCAAACTGCTCGTGTCCTACCCTTGACTCTCATGCTAATCCCAAAGAGTTGATCACAACCGAATGCACCCTTGCGAAGAGCAAGGGCCAGAAATAGAACTAGACGCAAATGATAAGGGTATGGAACTGCCGGTAACTCAAAGAGATGTTGTTTTATTCCCGAGAGATTGTCCATGTGTATCCGTACAAAGCCTCAATAGGTGAATTGGACCCCTGGCATTAAGTAAGTGCAGCATGCTTGCTTGCATTATGCGGCAGTCGAGGGAGCGCTGAACTGCAGCCCCAATCGCGACCATTGTCTAAGCTCAAGCTCCAGTAAATATTTTAGTACTTAGCCAACGCGAAGTGATCAAGAAAGACATTGCTGTGTATTATTGCACGTTTCACATCCAATTAATTTCGCGAGACAGCGAGTCAGCTGAAAGGTGACCTGTCAGCGTCCTCGATTGGTAAGGGATCTTCCCTTACATCGAATGCATGAAAAAAATTCGACATCCCCATCTAGATGCGGGCCAAATCCATAGTGAGAAGTGACAGAATATGTCGCGGTATCAGACCCCTGCCTCCCTGGAGGTGATTGAATTAGCTGTGTTGCTGGCGTTGAATTGCGCTGTATAAGATGTTTTTGCTTGGCTATTAGGCTATCAGGCTATCATGATAGTAGGCAATGGTTGTTCGACTGAACGATTGTTCCTCTCCAGTTGAGTTGGAAACAGTTCTCTGATGACTGACCGTTGACTAGCGCCTTGACGACACAACCAGCAAGAGTATTTCAACGAATAGCAAGCGTCCGTGAACGAGGTTTGCTGGGAACATCCAACGGCTCGTGTCATCTGTGTACTGTGCTGTACGAAACTGGGGATGATCGGGGCTCAATTTGAAGCTGGTGTGTTGGAGAAGCTCATATTTGGAAAAAAGAAGCGACAATAGTTAGTCGTCGCCATCATCCTTCGAGGTGATCTCCCAGTCTCCATATCTCTTAGGTAAGGAGCCTGGTGCTTGGCTCGGGGACAAGATCCGGAAGATAGCGCGCTGTATGGCATATGACCAACATGGGAATCTCTAAAAGAAGCCTTAGTTCGGGGCTCCAGGCTACCTAGACAGCGGGTGAAATAAGTTGGACATTAGGTTTACATAGTTTGTGTCTCAGTACATGGCCCGAATATTGTTGCAGGCTCTTGGATTGGTTTGGTGTCCTGTACTTATTAGGTATTAGGTTGCTTAATCTCAACTGGTCATAGTGACTTTGGCCCCAATTTTGTAACGTGACAGTGGACACGACTAAGCCCGGTGCAAGAGGTGAAATTGAGGAGAAAAGAAGGGGAGGAAACAACTGACGAAATTGAATACATGTTGTCATTTTGAGACGGATTTGTGATTGATATGATTGAATTGCGCGCCCGATACTTTCGGCCTCTGCCATGTCCATAGGAAATTTTTTTAAAAATAAAAAATAAAAAATGATGCTTAATAAGCCAGTCAGTCAACCGAAAGGTCAATCGATAGATGGATGTGGTACAAAGTGATTCCGAAGCGCTGCAGACGCCAGGCGCTTGGGTCATGTGCTTGGGTTTCAACTGGAATAATACTAGGTACCTACTTAGTAGTAATATATTGTATGTTTGTTGTTTTTGACTCAAGCACACGGGAGGAAGGCACGTTCGTACCTATTCCCGGCTTCTACGACCTGAGTGAGGCTCAACTCTCAACGGAATGGAAGCCACCTTCCCTCCCATCGAGGTCCACAAGTGCTTCTACCCGAGCGGTTGCTGAAGAAGCCTCAGGTTTCAGCTGAAGCAACTCCCTTCTACAACTGAATTGACCGACATTCTCGTAAACTTGATCCTTATTTCCTCATCCTTGCCGATAGTATATCCATCATCTGTCATTTTCCTCAACCTGCGACCGCATATGCAGTACAGTATGAAGAATCTTGACACCGCCCTGGAGCCATGAACATCGTTCTGCAACGTTGACCAAATTGGGGTTGGCAAGGTGTGGCTGGATGTCCAGTATGCATCGCTATTCGCTGTGTTGGCCAAAGCAACGATAGCAAAAAGCAAAACCGTCATCTGTTGGTGACACAGCTCCCCTTGACCACGGATGGCTCTCAACGCGAGAAGCCGATGACGCTCGACCGCATGGCTCCACGGGCACCTAGGGCTATCACGACATCATGACGGCGCCCCAGACGCTGTTGCAGCGCGCCTATACTGAGTTCAGTCTGACTAGAATGGCTGCTATCGATCTGGATGTGCCGCCGGCTGCAAGTGTCCGATTATGATACTGAAGATTTGATATCTGACACAATAGATAGACCATCAGTCGGATTTTCACTGCACATTTGGAAAACTGTGCATCACCAACGCTGGCTTGCTTGCAGACCGAATTATGAGTGTCACCGCAGACGTAAATCGCCACAATCAAGATGTTGACCGGTGAGCTCCCTAGGCTTCCAAGGAACAAGAGGATCAAAAGCCGTTGTCCAGACCTTTCAAGACGGAAGATCTCTTTTGTTTTTCCGATGCTACAGGCTCGCCTCCTCCCAAGCCAAGCTGGGCTTGATATTACCCTGCATCGTCATCATCAATACAAGACAAACAAGGCCTAGCCGTCGCAATTTTTCCGCTAGAATAATTGACTTGTCGAGGCTCGAAATATTGGACTTGTTGCTAATGAGCTACCTGCACCAAAGCGGAGCAAGAGCTCCCACGCAAGATACCTGTCAGATTCGACAGTCTTTTACACAGTTTCCAGCTTTTGCCCACTGTTACTTTCTTTTTTTCTTCTTCTTTTCTTTAGCATATTTGCCAAAGTGCACATATCCATGTACACCGCTGCTTGAAAGCGAGACGTCTCAATGCGTTCTTCTATCCCTTAATCTTCCGTTACTCTGCTATCATGGCAGGCAAGTAGGCAAGTTCCTACAGTACCGCAGCTGAGCTCAACGTTGCAGAATGCCCGATACTATTCGCGAACAATACTTGACTTGTCTTTCTATTGGCTTGCTGAAACAAAACTCGCATTGCTACCCCTGCCTGACCTCATACTGTTTGTCCCCGCTATGGCCAGACGCTCGTTTTGTACCCATAGAGCTCTTATGAACCTGCTGCAATTGTGGCGGTTATCACTTTACACAATCTAGATTACCCACTTGAGTCAGGAGCTATTACTCGTGCAGAAGACTATATACCTGTTTGTCTAGCAGCCGACGTTGGTGTCAATATTTGGATACGCGGTACTCAGTCTACTAGGTAGATTTCCTGTTAGCATGGGGCTTTTTGGGATGAAAAATAATCAAGAAAACCACACCCCCAGCTTGACCCGGCGGGACGGTTGAGGCGCACGCGCTACTACTTCAACAACCAACCAACACACACTGTATCGAGTTATTATACAAGCAAGCAAACAAAATTTCTACTAACTAGCCTACCAGCCTGCTTTTTGCGGCACCCGAAGCAGTAGCGGGTTGGTCTAGCACAGTAGCGACGACCCTTGTCAAATGCCCTTTGCACCCACCTCAAGCGAGATCTGTCTGGGATCTATGTAAGCAAGCAGGGTTAGTCCCGGACAGTGCAAATTCGGCTTAACGCGATCTCAAATGAACGGCTTCTTACACTATCCAGGTCAGTCTAAGTCACAAGAAGAGCTGGGGTGCCTTGAACTCGGTCTGGCACATCCCAGTGCTCGATCATGATTACGTCGTCAGATGAGTGATTGCCAGAAGGAATATGGTTCTACAACTGTATCCCTTGATATGAGCGTTAGCTAATCTCTCAGGTGGTTCGCAAAATGACAAGGAACCGCGCATCTCAGTAGAAAAGGTCGACAATATACTTGCTCATTCGAGCAACACATTCACTGTTGACCTATTTCTATCGCACTCATCAACGATCCCTATTTTTCTTTTGCAACACACCATCTGCCTTGCTTTGTTTTAAGTCACTTGCTCCAAGGATGACAGGCATCAATACTGTGCGCTAAGATCCGGAGTTGTACAGAGTATACGTACCTGCTATCTTTATTACGGGATGATCTACTCCGCCTACCTACCCTTCCCTTGCTTCCACGCGATATGGGTTCCACAGGCTTGCTTGAAGTCTCGGGGCGGGTACTTTGCCCGTTTCTTTTTCCTTTTCTTTCCCTTTTCATTTCAATCCTTTACCTATACTCCTCTGCTTACGAGCGGGAGATCATGCTGGGAGCCTGGTCTTGGGCCATGTCGCCTGGTGAGATACTTGTGCGAAGGATTCCGGCTCTGCCACCATGTGCTAGGCTGGTTCAAGTGCACCATTCATACAATACATGAGTATAACATATGCCCCGTTATAGATGACGATAAGGCAGTATACAGAAAACGGCCAGGCAAAACAGGATGATCGTCCCGGTGCGGGCGGGCGTCCTCGTAGGCGTCTACACGTGCTGGCAGGACACTCTCCGATGTATGTAGGGGCGGTACGCCGACCCATCGTAGAACCTGTGAGAAGTTGTCTTTATGGCCGCAGGTACGGATATGATCCCGGTTGATGCTTTGCTTCTTCGCTCCACCTTGTCTCCTCTGATGGCGGGGAGTGTGTCCCCGAAGAGGCGCTTTGCTAACGCCAAGTTAGACTGTTGGTAGCGTCTATCTGTTGAGCAGGGGTGGCACACAGACCCCTTCATAAGTCGAGACAATCACTCATCTCGTCTTCCTGTGATGTTGGCTTATCCCCGCTGGCTCAGGTACCAAACAAAAGAATAGGAATGGAAAGCTTACTTTAGTAAAGCCATCAAACACTCCCTGACTCTACCAACATATCGACTTCAAACGGATAACCATTTGGATACAAGAGAGTTAAAGTCCCCTCTCCTCGACACATCTATATTTCGAGAAAGGTACCCGCATTTTTAACTGATATTCCCGGCACAAATCCTCCCTTCGTTCCTCAAATCGATTCTCTCGCCCTTCTCCCCTTACTTAAGTCTCGTTAACGAAGGCGTGTTCTAGTCTCGGCTCGTCTTTGCCCTTCCGCCAGCCTCCAAGCTTTTCAGCTATTGTCTGCCGCCTCCCTGATACCTCTTCAAGAGGCGAACTGTTTCCACCTGAATCATAACAAACAACCAGAACCATATTACATATTCCCATCTGCTTGTTGTGTGACAGCTATCGACATGAGCATTCATCCATTCCTCACAATGGAGGGTACAACTCAGAGACCTTCGGGGAACAGCCCGAACCCGACGCACACCTATTACCGCACAACTCAAGCACAAACCCCACCAGGTTCAATTTCAGGGAGCCCGAAGGTCAAGATTGAGGGTAAGTCATGGCATTGCTTCATATGGTTCAATGGACTGGTCTGGCAATTGATAACTAATAACTTCTAAAGAGTTCACAAGCATCCCAGGGCTACGCAATGTTGTACCGACTGAAGTGAGCTCGCCTGTGAAACTCCCTAGTTTAGGAGAGTTCGACCAAGGTGTAGAGGACCTTATCAGGGCACATGGACCTGTGAAGACCGAAGCCGTGTTATCTCCACTCCATGGACTCACTCGCAACCCGACTGTCCTTGAACCTCTGGCATCTATCACACAACCTCAGCCATCATGGTCTATGAGAAACCGTTCCGCCAAGAACTCGGCCAGCGAACAACCAGACTCCAGGCGAGGAACTATCATCAGGCCTAACCAGCACCCTTTCGCTGCCGACTATTCGCGGCAATCTATGGGCAGCTTCAGCAACCCAGATACATACTACGGATATGGTAACAGTCCAGCTCTTCAGGGCATACCAGCCATGGACTGTTACCCAAGTCCACCTCCTGAAGGGGGCGAAAGCCGTCATATTAACCAGAAGTATACGACAGAAGAGGGTGACTATATCATCTACGCTTGGCACGACAAGAAGATGAAATGGCAGCAGATTAAGCAGGAGTTTGCTGCGAGATTTGGAAACACACCCGAGCGTACTGTTCAAGGCCTCCAAGCTTGGTATTACCGTATGAACCAACGCATACCTATTTGGGACCAAGAGGGCTGGCTGTGCTTCGATAACGAAGACGACCTCGAACCCCAACATGTCAGTATCAAGTGTCGTGAGCGCGACAGTCAGGATAAACCCTCAGAGCCACTTGGTCTCGCCCAACGGTACCCTGAGAGAGCTATCCACTACTCTTGGGTCGATCCTGAGATCAAATTCAAGTCCAGCGACTGGGGTACGTGCAATAAGTTTTCTCTTGGCATTCGCCCACGAAACTAACAACATTCACAGCTGTCAAGAGAGCTATGCAATACCGCGACAGGCGAGAGCGACGCCGAAGAAAGGAGCAGCGTCGCCTCAAGCTATGATGAGCGAAACAGTATTGCTGCTAAGCTCGAAACAGGGACCACCAACAAGTGAATTGGATTAGCCTGACGGCGACAAAACGGGCGAAATGGCATTGGCCACGCCATTTACCTACCAAGCGAATCGTTCTGCCATTTTTTGCACAAGCTTTCTATATCACGCCTACAAACGACCGAATTTCCGACGACACGAATATCACGTATTACATGTACCCATCATACCATCGAACATGTAACTAGTCTCCTTTGTTATACACGTACATTCCATTACGTTTCTACCCATCGTTTAGATGATTGTTAGTAGCCTTAGGGGTCGGATGAGATAGGCCAGAAAGAGGCAACACCAAGCAGTATAAGAGGGTTGCAACATTTGTATGTATTTGATGAGAGGGTGCTGAGACATGATTGTGCCAACGCACTATTGTCATCATTTCACCCTGTATTACTAGATGTCACGACGGATTACTCAAAATAATGAGAGAAACGGATCAGGGAAAAGGTGGCGTTACTTGGAGACAGTCAGCACGTAAATTTTCTATTTGTTAACATCATGCAATGTTCCTTGTCTAATCTGATCTTGACGAAAAGATTGTGCATGCAATGTCTGTTACAGGCCTCGTTGGCGTCTGAAAACAATGAAACTCGACCTGGTGAACATTTCATCATGTCACATCTTGGCATCACGAAGCCGCCATGACCAGAAACCCATTGACACAAGCAATTGCCAACCACCCGAGCCCACTTAGTCTTCGGCATTCGCGTCTGTGGTACAGAGCGAGGACAAACATGAAGATCCCCAGAGTGCAATCGGGACAGGCCGTTAGTGCAGGGCTGAAAAATCAGGATGTCTCGAGGCACGTGCCTAGAGGATGGTGCAGTTGGGCGTTGCGTCGATGCAGGAATCCTTCTTCCAACACGATGGGAATATGAGATCCCCGTCACCGATCTGCCACTTTGACACATCGGGAAATAAAGACCTGGCGCACAAACCAGCCAATGTCTTGAGGATGTAGACTCTTCGTACGCCTCCACCTCTACTCTTGCCTCAAAAAGCAAACATTCAAGGCCTCTCACTGTGCGAGGGATTCTTTCGAGTTTATTCATATGACGATCGATGATTGGGCATTCCGGATTAGGGTTGTTGCTTTCATCGTTGGTCGCTGATTGAGATGCATGTTTGGTTAGCGTGACGTATGACAATGGTGTCTGCCCCTGAGGGCACACCGTTGTGGCTTATATTACCAAGGGTCGTAAGAATGAAGGAATAAAGAAGAATTTCATAGTTGAGCACTGTCTGTTGGTGTGGGATCTTCATATGGTGGTGTATTACCAATCAGGTGGGTAACAATAAAATAGTGCGAAGTGTTAGACTCCGGTCTTCGACTTTAAAATCGCAACCGAAACCTTCAACAATAAGATAGTGACACCAAAGCTCGTTCACCACAGTGAGAGAGCAGATGGAGACAAAATAGCTGATCACTTATTCCCCACCTATAAGTGATATATTTCTGTCAAGCCATCTTGGTGTCACTATTTTATTGTGACCGACCTGCCAATGTCGATTTGATGCTCTTTTGCCTGAAAGTGTAACGCCTCAATCTTTAGACTAGCTAGGGGGTCAAAGAAAACAAGTTACACGAAGGGTTCGTTGACTATGGTGAAAGTGGATCTCACGTAACTTGTATTTTTTGACCCCGAGGACTAGGTAGTCGGCTCTATTCAAAGGCACCACTGCGCTTCACGTAAGTCCTAATACGAGCCATGGTAGCATCTTCGTCGTCGTCCCCGTCAAGGGCCATGTCGTTGTCGCTCTCGTCGTAATAGATGTTGTCAAACTCTTCGTCGTCGGAGGCATTTCCGTTGCGATAGCCGTACGCATGGCGCCCGTACTCATCATCTGAATCCACTTCTTCCTCTGGGTAATCTGCCGTGTAGTAATTCTCGGCTGGGAGCATGTTAGCCTTTTGACCGGAGAAAAACCCCCACACTGGGTGGTGTAGCCTATGAATAGAGTGACTCACCATTCTCGTCCTCGTCATCCTCGTCAAGTTCTTCGTCCTCGTCGCGGTCAGGGCCGAAGAAGAGATTGCTCTCTTCCTTGCCGTCAAGGACCAACACACCGACATCCGTAGGTGCTACGCCAACCGTCATAGCATGCGCAGGTATGCGAACGTATTCCTCGATGACCCAGTCCTCGTCATCTTCCATATCACTAATGTTGTTGTCCGTAGTCATTTCCACATCGTTGGGATCAGTGTTACCAGTGGCTATCCCTGGGTGACGTTCCTGGTATCGTTTAGCTGGGGCTTTGGGTTTAAACCTGCTAGTTTTTTGCTTTTCTTGTTCCATTTCCTCAAGGTTGGCGCCAATCTCCTTCATGACCCAGTCATTCATGTCAGCCGCCATTTTGGATATGTCCTGATTATGGGGGTTCATGACTGAGGTTGGTAGAGGAGTCCGAGAATTGGCATCTGGTAGGGGGGAATTTTGCCTGCTTCTCGCTGCCGGTTTCTTAAGGCGTCGCTCCTGTTGCGGTTGGTTTTTGGTGATGTCTCCAGACATGCTGGTTACGCCAGAAATTTGCTGACCAGCTGGCAGCGATATTGACTCCTTGATAGACTCTCTAACTCTCGACGCACGTTGGCTAGCCTTAGCACGACTTCGTTCGACAAAAACAGCAGGTCCATAGCGCGGTCGCTTGTTGGTAGAGGTTTGAGCTGTGCTCGAGGCTATCATCATCTTTTTGGAGATATGGAAACGTCGATGTTCGGGTACGATGCCACCCACAGGGGTAACAGTCTTCCCGGACACATCATCGGGGCCAGAGACGTGAATCACGGGTTTTGGGTCACGAGAAGGCGGAGCTTCTACTGCCGGAGACTGAGGCCCTCGTCTCTGATAGACCCAATTGCTGTCGTTCCGATGACGTTTTGCGCCTTCGTCGAGCTCTGCCGGGAGAGTTAGGAACTGCAATAGTGAATAGGAGAGGTCGGATGAAACTACATACGGAGGAAAGTCACAGGCGACTCGTCGTCGCGCTTTCGCTTCACACGGATGAGCTGAGGTGGAATAGACATGATATCTATCTTTTATGGATGTTGAAGGTCGCAAAAAGATGCATCCACTTTCCGATGGGATGGGCTAAGCTTTAGGGTATAGAAATAAATGAACTAAAAGTATAGCATAAATGACATAAACTCACAAACTAATTTTGTCATGTACATCTCGGCGCGGCCAATTTTTTTGCTGATCTGAGGTGGGGCCAGGTCGAAAAGGCAGCGCCTCCGGGAGAGTGGGGCTATCATATACTTAGAGGTTAGGTACTTATGGTTTTGGGGTACGATTTCTGAAGTCCAAGACTGCCCGAAGTCTAACACTTCTCTCGCTATACAGGCAAACATATCATAATGTCAGAGCATACGACATCATGAACTATGTCCTCATCAGGTTAGATGTATTTCTGGATAACCTGGAGCAATGATTAATAATAACAGCGCATCAGTCAACATATTACCAAGCCCAAATGCCTAATTCCAACCATCGTATGTTTAGAGGGAGATAAAAGAAAGAGTCGAATCATGTCTATCAACAGGCGCCATTTTCATACTGCACAGCACATGCATCAGGGTATCAGAAAAATTAGCCTCTAGGAGCATGAGAGACGAAATAAGTATGTTAGTTTATGCCGCTTAGGACGGACCTTTTAGGCTGTTTATTTTTGTACCGCAACTTTTCTGGTACACAGTAGATATGCACCATGATGAAAACGGTTGGAATGCGGGGCGCACGGTTCACTTTACTCCAAAAGACCCATTCATTCATGAGTCGAAGTCCATGGTTTCACAGCCGAATTGTCCCTTTCCAAGACGAGCTGCCTGCAGCGTAATGGATCTGTGTGTTGTTACTAATAGATGCCTACTTACTTGCTTTGTTCTCGCTACTGATACACATGAAATTCGAGTGAAAGTCGTCCATATTCGCTTTCGAGAACCAGGAACCAAACGATAAACAAACTGCTAACAAGTACAAATTAAGGTAGCAGGCATCAACTGCTGTCGATCTGTAGCTGCTAAACAAGGCACCAAAGCTAATTGGTACAGTACAGCACTCACTGTACAGGACCCGTTTCTGCAGATCGTGATTAACCCCAGACGGGACTGTGTCTGGTCTTCAACACCAACCAACAAAAAGCGCATACCTCTAAGATTATGTGACGGTGGAAATCCTTCAACCTTGAGAACAAGTATGGATAGTACCTATGTAATTTGCTCAAACCGTTGGAAGTTAATGATTGCAAGTCCCAGTCTGCACTTTAAGTTGGACGCAAAGTATATTCTCCCTCGTCATCTCCTCCCTTGATGACGTCCTTGGCCTTGCAGTTAGTAGGTACTACCTAGTAGGTAGGTCTTGGTATGCAGGTATCCTCCCTCCGTCGCTTGTGCTAAAAGTGACCTGTAAAAGTCAATCGCCTCAACCTCACGTGTTTGACCCCAACCGCCAGTTCCAGGTATCATTTTCTCTCCCTTATTCACTCTCATTCTCTTCCTCAACAAGATCATCCTATTCGTGCGTCGACAAACCTCGGTCTTGACATTTACCCCAAGGTTGGTGTTGTTTTGACCTGTCGTCATCCCGGCGCCTCCTCCTCCTCCTCACATCAATACATTATTTACCACCGAAACTTTCGTCATCCTGCACCTCACTTCACCTCACCCTCATTTCGCATCTTTCTAATACCTCCAATTTCTCATCCCGACTTCACACCTCGCATCCTATCACATATTGTCAATCTGCCGTGATGCCGCTATAGTGATCTCTGGATTACCACAGCTCGTCAGCACTGGTACATATACCCCTGCTCATCATTCGATTCTCGCGCGCTCGAACCATCATAGTATCAACTGCAACACAGTTTACTACTCGAAACCTAATCTTTTTCACTTTAATCGCGCCGCACCTCTGTATTGTCTTTAATCACTAACTCTGGTAAGCGCTCCGGCTTCATTCACTTTCAGGCCGCGGTGTACTCATAAAAATAGAGCATTAAACCTTACCATGTCGCCCAAAACGTCATTTACCATCACTTACACCAAGCCTGGAACAGTGCCTCCCGTTTTCCTCGCAGGCTCTTTCTCGGATCCACAATGGGAACTTCAAGAGATGGAATGTATTACTGACCAAAATGGAGAGCATACGTTCCAATCCGAAGTTATACTCGAGCCTGAACAGGACTACCAATTCAAGCTTCGTATAGGTCATGATAACTGGTGGGTTCTGGCAGATAATTACCCTACAGGTAAGCAGTTCGACCAGTGTCTTCCGAGCCCTTCCTGATAAGAGTCTCAAGCAACCGATGACTCTGGTAATGAGAACAATGTTGTACGCGCGCAGAAACCTACAGAAGAACAAATTGCCCCAGCTGGCATTGATACGCCGGAAATCAAGCTGAACCCTGCCACACAGTCGAATGTGACACCTTCAGAAGCGAACAATGTCGAGCATATCACACAAGATTCCAAGGCACCGCTATTTGCGCATGAATCGCCCGGTGATGATGCCGAAGAAGACGACGGCGATGACGAAGAAGAAGAAAACAAGATACCCTTGTTCGCACATGAATCTCTGGGTAACGACGTTAAGGACGAAGATGCTGAGGATTTTAAGGCGCCTCTGTTTGCCCACGAATCGCTCGTCGATGATTCTAAAGATGACTCCGAAGAGATGAAGATGCCGCTGTTTGCTCATGAGTGCTTGGGTGCTTACGATCTCGGAGATGATACAGGGCATGATAATACTCTGAACATCAATAGTAGCCCAGGACAGACGTCGAAAATCAAAACAGCGCATGATAAGACGGCCGAACTCGACGTCAACGACCCTACTCTCGAAAGCTTTCCATCCGACCGTGGCTCAATACTCGGCGCCATACGCTCCATCCAGACACACCTTGGAGAAGACCAGACTCATCTCGATGACATTCCCTCGTCGCCTCGTGTGATCTCGTCTAGAAGAACTAGCCTAGATTCCAATGATGACTTGTGCTTGTCCCCTGCGTCTTTGAGTCCTACCATTACTAGAAGACGCGATAGCAGACCTTCTCATAGCTTCGGACGAACCCGCTCGGCCGTATCTCTGGGGTCAATTGAAGAGGAACCTAAGCCTTCTCCCAACAGACAATCGAAAGGCCCTCCTATTGTGTCTCTGCCGAACCCCAACTCGAGAGACAAAGTCTTTGGGCAAAAGTCGCCCCCTAGCGAGGAGGACGAAGCTGTTGTCATGAAAACGTCTGAGGTAAAGCCCAGTGCGAAGACAAGTGGCAAGTCACCATCTCAAGTTGAAAGTTATCCGGCCCAGAATACCCAACACGAAACCCCCCCCAACGCCGTTGTGACCGAACGGATCTCGGACGACATGCAGTCCGAAGCGGTCGCTGGTCGAACAAATAATGATTCGCTCGCTGCCAAATCTCTGGAACACGAAGCGTCGTCTGGCTCTAAATCAGAACCTGTCCATTCTCTACAAAACGCCCAAACTGCGCCGATCCCGAGGAGCGAAAAGAGTGAGAAGGTAGTAAAGAAGACAGCGCCCTCAGGAGAATCGTCCCAACCCCCTCGTGGGAACGTAGTGCCTATGTGAGTGATCGAGGATTTCACAACAAAGGGACACAACTGACAACTGCCAGGATAATCACAGCAGGAGCACTCGCAGTCGCCATCGGGATAGGGTGGTGGCAGGCTGCTGATCACTAGGATAAATAGTCAAGTAATATGGATGAAGCGTTCTGATTCAGAGTTGTCTTGGGTAGAATATAATACAGAATAGCTAGGGATGGGATATCGGCAGCGCAGGGATCGGATCAAGAACAACTGCACCAGCCAAAGTATGACAGAGTCGTGGATAACAGGAGGACCTACAAGGCCTAGGATCGTCTAGGAAGCATATTTATTTTGTCGCTATGAACAATCAACCAATTGTATGAATCTATAATAATTTCCAGTTATTCGTAATGACGAAAGAATTGTACTCAACTTCATTTTCACATGCTTACCTTTAATAGGTACCTGTAACAGCCAATGGTCATAGGTGGGATGTTGAAGCATCAACTCCATGCGGGGCGGTGGTACGTACCTACTATGATCGGTGCAAAAACGCCGAGTGCCGACTTGAATGAAAAAACCTAGCAGGAAGTTTTGTTGCGACGACCCATTTACCACATACCTAGCAATTATAAAGCCATTCGCCATCATGCAACGTGTCGCAACGAACTCGATATGCTCACTTTGCATGTTCAAATCTCGACCGGCAGCTACAATTCGAACATCTCTACAACCATGTATCAGTCAACGTTTAGCATCACAGCACTTCAAACCTCGTCCCTCACGCATGGTTCTATCGGATCGAGTCGGCCAGGCCCCTCCGTCTCGCGATGACCGACAAAGACGTCGCGAGGCTCCAGGCCCATTTGGTGGAATGAACAGAAGAGTCGCCAATATTGACCCTGCCCGCAGAGCCGGTCGACAACGTGCGGTAGCAGGAAAAGATTCAACAGGCAGTAACACAAGAGAGAGGGACAACCGAAGAGGGGGAGCAAGAGATGGGGATGATCGAAAGGCACTCAAGATGCAACGTGCTCTGGCCACAGTTTCATATGGAAAGCGAATGATGACGAAGGATATCCTGACCGAATACGACTCATTCGACAACTTCGACTTAATCCCCGTCCTACAAGTCGCCGTCAACGAGGAGCTCTTCAAGGGTATGACCGATATCAAGCCAACGCCTGTGCAGAAACTTGCAATTCCCGCTCTGATAGGCCAAAAGAGTCCTGATGACCTGAAGAAGCCAACGGATGAATTGAGATCATTCCTTCTGGCCGCCGAGACAGGATCTGGAAAGACGCTGGCATATCTTTTACCGGCTGTTGATGCTCTCAAAACAGCCGAGGCCGCAGATCCTGAGTTGAAGGCATACCGTGAACGATGGGAGATAGAGAAAGAACGACAATTAGCAGGAAACTCTAAGGGAAAGCCGTTCGACGAACCACACCCTACAATGGCCCGTCCCAAGGTTGTCATCCTTGTGCCAACAGCCGAGCTTGCGCATCAGGTCACGAAAACATCTAAATCGCTATCTCATGTTGCCAAGTTCAAGACAGAACTACTCTCTTCGGATCTGAAGCCACAGCAGATCCAGCGCAACTTGTACGGACCTAGAGGAGTAGACATCATTGTTTCAACACCTCACCTTCTTGCATCCATTGCCGATTCTGATCCTAACATCCTTTCTCGTGTCACCCATCTGATCGTCGACGAGGCCGACTCTCTATTCGACCGAAGTTTCGCACCTGTAACGACCAGTATCGTTGAGCGTGCAATGCCATCCTTGAAGCAATTTGTCTGCTGTTCTGCCACTATCCCCCGAAAGCTCAACAACTATTTGGCCACCAACTATCCCAAAATGACCCGAATTACTACCCCTAACCTCCACGCTATCCCCCGACGTGTACAATTGGGAGTCATTGACGTCTCAAGAGAGCCGTACCGTAACAATAAGGATCTCGCTTGTGCCGATGCAATTTACTCCATTGGTCGCGAAGCCTCCAACCATGAGGGCCCTGTCAAGGGCGAAGTCGATGTTCGCCGTATCATGGTGTTTGTCAATGAGCGTGAAAAGACCGAAGAATTGGCTGAATATCTCAGAGAAAAGGGTATCAACGCCGAAGCTCTTCACAGAGACACTCCCGAAAAGCGCCACGGCGAGGTTTTGGAAACATTTACATCTCCAGACCCTCTCAGAATCCCTACACCAACACTCAATGCTAAGAAGCGATCCTTGCCCAACGTGAGGGTCCTAGTTGTTACAGATTTGGCTTCCAGAGGTATCGACACTCTTGCCGTTCGCCATGTCATCCTTTACCATGTACCGCACACAACCATTGACTTCATCCACCGACTGGGTCGTGCTGGACGAATGGGTCGACGAGGTCGTGGCATCGTGCTTGTTGGCAACGATGATAGAAAGGATGTTGTTGCAGAGGTCAAGAACAGTATGTTCAGAGGAACGGCTCTGATTTAATACTCGCATTTTGATTTACGCGCGCCATGTACGATAGTAAGAACTTTTTGGATGATTATGTACAATAACAGAGGCATGAGACCAGAAAAAGTTTAATTCCATAGACGTGTCAAGATTTTTATGAATATCTCAATAGAGGCAGTGTGCAAATTAATTTTTTTTGGATAACGAGAACACTTTGAGCCTAACATGACATGAGGTGGTAATTTGATAATCAAATCCGTAGCCATGTACGGATACTCAGTTTATAAAAAAAAAAAGCGATTAGCTGATGTTGATCTTGAAGGAAGCTTTCGATGGCGGGTCAAAAGCTCAAATGTTTCTGGTGGGGTCATCCCACTACTGTAGAGTACGTACCCTTGTCGCGTCGCGTTTCTTTGGCGTGTTTCTCTTTCGCACAATATCATCATCATAGGTAGGTCGTCCCCTGCCTGGTCTACTATTGCCAATACCAACCTCCCCGAGCCTCCCTTGTAACGACTTCTGTCAAAGTCGCGAAAGGTGAATTGACGGTTCCCTTCCATAATTGCTCTTTTGCGACACCAAAGACCAGAACAGTCACTCGTAATGCCTCGAGCTACACGTGCGCGCCGTGTGGCTGCACAGTCCGCCAAACCTCATGCACGATCACCTTCACCCGATACGCAACACGATCAAGACAATAGACCCGAGCAGAAGGATAAGTCACCGGAGAGAGGTCGTAGACGAACGACAAGATCTTCGGGTGCTCGTGTTAGCACGACCAACGAAGAAGATGTTCTCGCTGCGAATCGACGACGCGACGCTACTCTTGATAAGCTAGGCAGAGAGGATCCTACTTCTACGACGAGTCGCACTGCTGAAGAAGTAGATTCTGGTAGCTCCGTCGAGGGTGGACGACGGACTGCAGCCACACCAACGCACCGGAGAGACACAAGTGGGCTTGATTTGGCCGATAGCGTTTTTCTTGACCTCGACGAAAGCTTTGGACTTGGTGATGATAGTACGCACTTAGGACTTGGCTCAAACAACAACTCGTCTCTTAATTTGAGCAACTTTGGGCGCAGATCGCGTCAGTCGAGCATCATTGGGCGAAATGACCCTCCCATCAGACCTAGTAGCCGCGGCGGCAACACACCCAGCATCAGCTCTACACTTCACTTCGGTGCTTTCAAGCGACGAGCCCGAGAGCCAAGTATCCTCGGAACTGCACGAAAGCCGCGACCAGAAGAAAATGCAGTCGGGGAGGAGCCGGACTCGGACTCGGAGAGTGAGGACGACTTTGCGCCTGAAGCCGAATCCACTCCTGTTAATAACAGACGGAGGACACAACCTGAAGTTGAGCTCGAAATCGAAGTCCCAGCATCTCCAGACGTTTCCGCAGGACCGAAGCACAGGAAACGAAAGAGCGAGGACGCGCTCCCAAGCAGCGAACGGCCGGAGAAGATGTCGCGGATTGAGAGAGATGCGGAGCTATCTGAGGATGATGCGGGCCCTGCGCCTGAGGCTATCGACTCCGATGCTGAGAGTGACTCTTCACTATCGGATCTTGGGTCTCCTTTGGAACCATCGCCTGTCCTTCCTGAACGGCCCGTCACGCCAGTCAATAACGATGAGCTCATGGCTTTGCCAGCTAGCAGCGATTCAGAAGACGCGAATTGGCCTGATATTCATACCCTGGCCAAGAGACGACGACGGCCCTCTATCACAACACCAGTTCGCGCCGACAACTTCTCCGACGTTTCCTCTCCTCCATCTCTAACACACTCTCCTAATTTTGCCGATACACAAAAGCCCCGGGGGCGAGCTGCAACCCGGCGTCAACAGCCTCCACCCAAAGTCACAACTGCGGATCTAACGAGCCTGCTTCCAAAACGTCATTACAAGAAGCAGCGAGAGCCAGGGATGGAGAGTGATGAAGAGCATGACACATCTGGCATTGGCGAGGATGAGGATGAGCTTTCATATGTTAGCGGCCGAGGGGCACGTCAGAGGCGAGGTGGACGATCAACAAGTCGTGGCGGCGCAAAACGGCCAGGTTCGAGGGGTGGGCGCACAACACAGGCTCTGAAGTCCAAACAAACTGATTCTGGAAAGCAAGCCGCGCGCAATGCACAAACCTACTCACGTCGCTCTTCAGACAAGGAGAACGAGAATGAAGAAGCCAGTGGTGAAGAGGACGAGCATGACAATAGTCGCTTCCAACCGCTCCCCGACGATACGTTTGAAGATGGAAGTGCCGAGAATGCAAGCACGCCGTCTGCAGACGAGCTCAGGCAGGCAGCAAAGAAGTTTAAAGAAGTTGATAGGTGGGAGCTTGACTTTGAAGAGGTAACGCAGAGCTCTTCTCCGCTCGCGCGATAAAGCAAACTGAAGCACAAGAACCGGGAGCACCATACAAAGTAAACGAAAAGGGGCCGGGGGTCAAGCAGGCGTTGGTCGGGTTACGGACGATTGTATTCAAGCAAAGCTTTGGAGTTACACAAAGGGGAGTTGGCATTTTATGAAAGTCTGAATAATGTCTGTTTCAGACTTGATTCTACTGCACTTCTTCGGGTTGAAGGGCATGGGTTTAAGACAATGTCGGATTTGGACTGGGATGAGTTAACAAACTGTTTAACAGCTTTTTTTTAAAAAAATATCAGACGACTAAGTTACTTGGTTTCACGAGTTTCGTACCCGCTCTCTTGTATTGCAGAACCTGTATGATGAAAATGTGCCTTGAACTCCTGAAACTCCACATCCCACTTAAGCTTGTACGTTGTGTACTATAGCCTTCTCTCATGCACCCAGCTTTACAGCCTCCGCTCGATGCTCAACCAGTGGTAGTAAAGGGGCTAGGATGTTAGGATCGCGCAGTGCAATCGTGATATCGTCAGGTAGCCGGCCAGACATCTGCAGTTTCTAAGCCAATATTAGTATTCGCACATCCGTGGGTTTAGTTCTCAAGATGCCTCACCCGCTTGACGTTCTCGTAAGTCTCCTCCTGCGCCGAATATTCACGAATTACTTCGTCGGTCTCAAAGTCAACATAGACCCGAGTGTCGCGTATACGCAGGATAACATTATCGAGTCGCATGAATAGCCGGCACAACAAAAGCATGCGCTTCTCGTGAACACGGACTTTGGCGCTGAAAATGCTTATGCCGTTATCGTCCAACTCGCTCTCAAACAGCATAACCTCGTCGAAGAAAAGGATGGGGTCACGGCGCTTCAAAAGCTCGATTGGAATCATATTCTCTGTAGGCGCAAACTGTTTGGCCGAGGGGTCGATACTTCCGGTATACGTTGTTGAGTAGCTCCAATCGTAGGGCTTCACAACCTCCTTGATACCTTGCGTGGTGCCTTCTCGGGTGCTCTCCCAGTCTCGAGCGTATGCAACCTTGAGCATATGACGATCTGTCTTGTCGACGGCGTCGAGGGCGTCCGGGGTGTTGAAGTTCAGGGACCAGCCCGAAGGTATGTGTTCAATTCCAACAAGGTTTTCGCCAAAGATCATCTCGGGCATCGGGATGCCAATCTTTTCGGTGAGTGCATCGATGGTGCCGGCCTTGGAGATGGGTAGCTTGCGCGTTGAAATTCGAAATTGACCTTGAGCATGTGTCGTGGTAGCCGACGCAAGCGCTTGTGGCTTTGGGAAGGGCTCATTAGGGCTTGTTATATGGTTTTTCTGCATCTTGAAATGTGAAGACTTTGTTTCTCTGCGAAAATGTGAAGATGTTGAACAGAGGTTGCAAGTTGGAGAGCTTGAGTTGTAGTGAGTATGAGGTGGTGGGGTAGTGGGGAGCTCCTGCCACAAATGCGACCCCACTGGGGTCGCTCGCTGCCTTATCAATCAGATGAACATTCATACTGAGAAATGTATAATCAGAACTTAACATTCATTCGCCAGTGAGCCTAGTATGAATTTTCGAATTGGTAGTTATCACAACATCTGGCTTTGCGATGAGTTACAAGAACGAGTCGATCCAAGAGGCTATTGCCTCTTAGTATTAAAGCGATGGAGTATAGATGGGCCAGTCTCCTGGACCTTAGTAGCTGTATGGGTTAAGTATCATACCATATAGACATGAATGTTCCTGGCAATTGACTCATTGATTAAGCGGTTTGTGAGCGCTATTTATCGAGCACTGTTGGGACATGCAAATAACATACTCGCGAGAAGTGTATGTATTCGTTCTTGCTAGCACTCACAGCTACATCGATCATGCCTGTATCAAAGGCAATACCCTCGACCCGAACGTGGCCATGGAGTGCAAAATTATTCTCAAATAAGGAAAGATCAAAACAGGACAATGTCTATGTTTAGTTCTTGGTCTGCCTCTCTTGTTGTTGAGTGCCCCTATCACAAAGCTTCACTTTCAATCGTTGACCTGATTTATGGAAACTACATCGGACAGCTTTTATGAATGTCCTCGCTTTCGGATTTTACTAATTGATCAGAGAACAAGTACTAAGGCAAGTGCCTATGTAATACTCTTTATAGTAAATTGAAACTCGCTCTTAGGGAACCCCTTCTCAAGGATACAAATGGTGTCCGACGGCATAAATTGAGGTCCTTTAGATTGTCAAGATACAGTCGGAGGTTTTATCGGGGGCTATCCAGTTACTCCTCTCGCTCAGCCTATGGTTTTCACAAAAGCAGGGGAAATTATAATAAAAAACACAGACACCTCGGAGTGATATATAATTCGGTTCGTATTTTGCCTTGTCCTCACTTGTACCTTGCTTGAAATGAAGGTGGAGGTGGACCCTTTGAGCATCCACCAACCGATAAGAATCCTTATCAGTTCCCGCTCCATCAACTTTTTTTCCTTTGCGCATCAAACCCAGTAAAACATCCATCACCTACCAGCACTTGAAGCACCACCCGAAATCACAACCGACACAATGCGCCCCCTCACAGAAAAGGAGACACAGACTCTCTTCGAGAAGCTGGCAAACTACACTGGAGGCTCTCTCAAGAACCTCATCGCCCCTCTCGACGACTCTCCCAACGCTGATCGTTATGTCTTCCGCCTCGTTCGCGATCGTGTCTTTTACGTCCGCCTTTCCATTGCGAACCTTGCTACTTCTATTGCGCGCGAGAAGCTTCTGTCCCTAGGAACCTGTCTTGGTATGAATGGCCCCGGATGCGAAACCTCGAGAACCTGGACTAACCACTAACCCTCTCTACAGGCAAGTTCACCAAGACGGGCAAGTTCCGTCTGCACGTCACAGCCCTCCCCATCATCGCCGAGCACGCCCGCTACAAGATCTGGGTCAAGGAGAACGGAACCATGCCTTTCCTCTACGGCAGCAACATCGTCAAGGCCCACGTTGGCCGTTGGTCCGAGGACTGCCCTGAGCACCAGGGTGTCGTGGTCTACAGCATGAACGACACCCCGCTCGGATTCGGTGTCACAGCCCGCAGCACCGCTGAGGCGCGAAGATTGGACCCCACCGGTATTACCTGCTTCAGACAGGCCGATTGTGGAGAGTACCTTCGTGACGAAGACAACTTGTTTGCGACCGGTTAGAGTGGAAGGTGGCTTTACTTCGTCTGGCGTTGGGGTCATTTTTTTGAGTCATTCTTGGGCGTTGAGAGTGAAGGGAAAAAGAAACTTGCAATCAAGTCAATCATGCTTGGATTATTTGGTGGATTTGGTAGATATAATCATCGTCATCATCATCAAAGCGCTGTATATGTTGAAATGTATTCGCTTGCCCCCGTTTTGTCCATTCTTCTGTCCCGTCTTTTTTGTTCTATTCCATTATAGCCGAAATGATCTCGTGTGCGGGACTCACTGGTCTGCTGTCTTTCCCAAAGAAGCCAACATGCTGTCGGTGAGCGACATACTCACTGTCAGCATAACCAAGAATCTTCTCAATCTCGACACTTTGCTTTCCCTTGATCCGAGCGATCTCAGCAGCAGCATAGTTGACCAATGCTCGACCGACCTCTTCCGGGGTACCCTCCCACATCTTACCATCCGGTCCAGGAGTTGATCGTCGCTTGACTGTCACAAGCCGCACTACTTCCTGTTGGGCAAAGTTACCCTCGACGTCAACAACGCCTACCGGGAGCAGGCCAGCCTTGCCAACAAGTGCCTTATAAGCTCCCGAGTCAATGTAGAGGGTGCCGTGAGGATAGGGGGTGTGAAGTAGCCAAAAGTGACGGTCCCGAATAGGGTTGTTGGCAGGGACGAATCGGGTATGTAGAGGGGGCCAGGGGGCACCATTGCCATTGAAGGCTGACAGTGACAAAGCTGACGCCGAACGTGTCAGACCCTCCGCGCGCTCATCAGGACTGGGAGGGCTGTTCCCTCTTTGTATTGATTGGAGGTACTGCACAATATGAAGCACGTTTCCTGGGTTAGATGACCTTGTAATCACAGTCGTGACACCCGCAGAAGTGCCCAATCTGGCTGCGATAATTTTGGTACTCATACCCCCAGTTCCAAGGGATGAGCCAGCACTGGAAACTGTTCATAGTCAGTGGCCACAAGGCAAACCGTGCGACAGGAAAAGAAAATGGTTCTTACCGTCAGCTTGAAGGGCGGCAATATCCTCGACCACCTCAATGGGTTTGGCATCCGGGTTGGTTCGGGGGTTCTTGTCGTACAGACAGTCAACATCTGTCATTAAGAATAACATGTCGGCGTGAATCATGGCGGCAGTGATGGCGGAGAGAGTATCGTTGTCGCCAAACTTGATTTCAGCAACAGCGAGAGTATCATTCTCGTTGACGATGGGGATAACGCCCTGTTCCAGAAGTGCGTGGAAGGTGTTCTGGGCATTGAAGTATCTAGTCCGCTGTGGTTTCTTTAATTCATGGTCTGGAATAACAGGCGAGAAAAGGCAACATACGTCTGCAATATCGTTTCGAGTGAGGAGAATCTGGGCAATTGGCTGTCTGAGATGGGTGAACAAACTATCCCATAGACTCATCAGTCGACATTGACCGATCGCAGCGAGTGCCTGCAATCATAGTTAGAAACTTTTCAAGATTCCAGTTGGAAAAGAGAGACATGAAGCCGAACCTGTAGCTGTGCGAGATGCTTAGGTCGCTTCTCTACATCCATACGCCGGAGCCCAACGCCGATGGCTCCCGACGAAACAATGACTACTCGATGGCCATCCTTTCGGAGCTTTACAGCTGTATCAACAATGAGAGTGAGAATAGGAAGAAGCGGCTCATGGGTCTTTTCATCGACAATTGAGCTTGTTCCTGGAAAGAAGGCGGGGTGTTAGTGGGAGATGAGTCAAGCTTGGTGTTGAAAGTGATACTCACCAAGCTTGATAACGATGGTCAGGGACTTTGTCCCGTTTCCTCTCATGACTGCGAGATTAAAAAGAAAGAAGAACAGGTCAGTTAATGCCGCTTTAACCATATGATAAAATACAATGCCTGTGGTAAAGACTGGTCCTTTCACATGTCAATATGTGTTCTACACGGAGATGTAGAGACATATATATCATATATGGACAAATTCAGCAAGACAGGCTCTCTTTACACGGCGCAATTCAACGAAGAGGAATGAAGCAAAAAGAAGAGAAATCAGGAAAAAGCTCACACTGAAAGATACCTTCACTCGTCATTTTCAGACGCCCTTGTCGCTTTTTCGAGTGTGGAACCGAGGATGGGATGTATAGAGCTGGGCGCAGGTTGATCCTGGGTAAACGTTGCTCGATGGTCAAGGTGATTGGATCTGTGCCCTTTGCGCCCTTGTAGAACCTCCCCGGTATCCCCCAGACTCCGAAGTCGCAAAATGGGTCGGCAAAAACTTGCTGATTGGACAACTTTTCCGAGTGGTTGCTTTCACCGCCTTGGGCCAGAACGGGCTTGGCAGAATTTATGTTCAAGCTATCTGAGAGACTACGACCTGGGCGAGAAGGTCGAAAGAGATCCAGTCGTTAGCTGTCGATACCTAATTCAAGATCCCAGATCCCGAATTCCGCTACAAGCACCAATACACTCACCGACACGGACACCGACGCCGAACACTCATCGGTAGACCCTTGGCAATGTCATCGGATCCAGCAAATGCTCCCAGCGCCACAGCTGGCGCATCAACCACCCAGAATCAAGCCCCAAGAGGAATTCAGAATGACCCTGCAGTAACCGGATTCTCACCAGAAGTGTCAAAATGGATGAACTATTTCAAGATGATCTCAGGTCAAATGACACCCGAAGGCAAATTCCACTACCGGGAATGGGTGCATACCGTTGAAGAAGAGAAGGACATCAAGCGCTGCGAAGAATTCCGTGACTGGCTCTTTACATATTCACCTACCGTGCGCTTCATGTCAGAAAAGATCCGCGACCTCAACGGACGAATAGACTCTTCCAATGTTTACTGCCGCCGCTGCCCCTCATATCTCAACGCTGATGGCACCGTGCTGCGACAATCGGGTGGATTCAGCCCCGAACATGGTATCCTGATATGCGCCAACGAAATTCAGAGCCGAAAGCATCTCGAGGATACGCTTGCGCATGAGATGGTGCATGCTTGGGATACCCTTCGGTGGAAGAATGTCGATTTTGTGGGTAAGCCAGGGAACTTGAAGCACGCCGCATGTACAGAGGTGAGTTGAAGCCATCCATATATCTAAGCAAGATCGAGTCCTAACTATTCCAAAGATCCGAGCTTCGATGCTCAGTGGCGAATGCCGATGGGCCAAAGAAGCATTCACAAGAGGAAACTGGAAACTAACACAACAATTCCAAAATTGCGTCCGCAGACGAGCTATCGACTCCATTGTTGGCAGGACTGCATGTAAGGACGACGTTGAGGCAACGAAGGCCGTCAATTCAGTATGGGATTCGTGCTTTGCAGATACCCGACCATTCGACGAGGTTTTTAGGTAATGGGGTAGATAGTAGGTTTCTACCTGAAAACTGTGTATGATATATGAGTATGGCAAGAGGCTCCTCGCAATGGAACATGATGCCTCCGTCAGATACCCCAGCACCATCAATGATACCCTTTCAAATGCTAACGCAATTCTTCTATTCGTTGTAACAATTCTGAAATGATGCCACAATGGAGACCCTATACGCCAACTGATGCAAACGGTCAGGTTCCGCTCTTGAATATTATAAAATTAATCGATCGCCAATAAACGCCATCCAATCCGTATCCGTTCGTCCATATTGCTTAGGTTGTCATAAAATCGTTATAGGCCCTTTTCGCGGTTCGAGGCCCGTTCACCCTTAACACAGTGCTTGATGATCCAAGGATGCTGTTGAATTTGCTCAAGAGGAATTCGCTTCTCGGGGTCCAGCACAAGTAGCTTTAATTTTGTTAGTTGTCATGATCATCGAGGCAAGAGACGTAACCACGGGACTTACCTTTTTTATAAGATCTGTAGCCTCGGGGCTAACCCACGTTGGGATAGACATATCAGCACGAGCGATCCTTCGTTGGGTCATCACTGGCGTATCCTCAAAGGGCGCCTCGCCCACAAGAAACTCATATGTCAGGACGCCCAAGCTCCACAGGTCAACCTTTTCGTTGTAAAAGTTATCCGAGGTACCAGGCTTGATCATCTCAGGAGGCAGGTAGTCGAGAGTTCCGCACATGGTCTTCCTTCGGTTATTGGGGGCGTGAACACTCCATCCGAAATCTGAGATCTTGATCTCACCATGGATACCAACTAAGATGTTCTCAGGCTTGATGTCTCGGTGGATAACATGCTTTCGGTGCAGGTAGCGCAAGGCTGATGCCATCTGGGCAATGTACTGAGCAGCCTTCCACTCAGGGAATCGGCTCTCTTTTCGGAGATGCTTGTACAGCTCACCCTTGCCGGCGAACTCGAGAATTAAAAACACTCGCTTGCTGTCATGGAAGTGCCCGTATAGCTGAAGAATATTGGGATGTCTCAGATTGCTCTGAATCTCGATCTCTCGGCGAACCTGCTTCTCAACTCGACCGGCCTGCAGTTCGTTCTTGTGAAGGACCTTGAGGGCGCAGATGAACCCTGTTGTTCTCTCTCGAGCAAGGTAGACTCGTCCAAACTTGCCCTTACCCAGAGGGCGGCCGATCTCAAACATGCCCAAGTGGAACTGTTTAGGTACGCTCATCTGTTCTGGCAAGGTGACTGATTTTCTGTCCTCGGAGACCTCATCCGATGTTCTCAATGAGGAAGGGAGGGCCTTTCTTGTAGGGGATGGAGGAGGGTTGTTGACTTTTCGTTGAGCAGCCTGGGATGGTAGCATTACAGCGGCGTTGGCATTGCTGCTTTGTGACTGAAGAGCGACCTTGAAAAGATTGGGACGGGTTGCACCATGACTTGCTGTCGAAGAAATAGTCTGTACATATCAGTAATTGATACAACACCACGATGTGACGGTGAGCTCACTTTGCTCTTGCTGTAGATCTTGGAGCCATCGCCGAGGGGGTCGTTCTCATCGTTGACCGACATGCGCTCGAAGCGCGCCTCAATGGTACGGGTAGCCATGATCAAGAGGATTTATGGGATGGGCTGTTGATGTTAGTGAAAGACGGTTGAGGAATTGAAGAAAGACGATGGACGGTGCCTTTTTGAACGGTTGCAGTTCTTCAAGGTATGTCGCTTAAGCTGGGGTCGGCTACCTAAACAAAGTGGTTGCTAGGCAACTGGCCGCACTAGCAATCAGAAGATCGCCTGAGACGAAGGCGGCAAAGACGGGCAGGTTTCTAGTGATCGACCCACTGGACGGGCGGCTGAGAACAGATTAGAGCTTGTGCCTATAAACAAATCATTGTGAAAGTTGTCTGAATACCAAGTTGTCAGTTTGGACAGGAAAAAGTGCATTGAAGTTAATAGATATGTTCTTGTTCGTATCGGTACCTATTCACATACCCAGCTACCTGTCTCCTAGACAGATGGATGGTCTGAACCAGTATATACATAGACGTGCCATGATAAAAGAAATATGGAATGGTTAAAATTTGAGCACAATGTAGGTACTAGATCGCTAGACCATCTAGACCGACTACGTTTTGAGGCTCACGACAGTAATGCTATGTTAATACTTTAAGATTTTGACTTCAGCCCTGCAGATACAGCGCCTGGGTAAACTCAGCTACAACTGACAGCCCGGCTTAGGCATCTAGTCTAGTGCATATTGTAAAGAGTACCTAGTAGGTAAGTATTTATGGATGTGTGCAAAACGTTACCACGTCACTTGCTTTCCCAACCTTCAATAACCAATCATCCATGTTAAAGTTGGATCAGAACTACATCAACCGACATCCTGGCGTCGACCTCCAGGAACTACTTGTAAACAGAGGGGAAACAGCCCCTGGCTTCCAGCATGTACCTAGGAATTGGTGGTCATGGCGGGACCAAAAAAATATCAGTCATATCTTCCTTGGAAAGCTACAAATCTGAACCCGAACTGCCTCTCCTTAGGGTAATCAACCACTTCAAATCATCGAATCAACGTTCAGCAGCCAGTAAAGAAACTGGCCAAAAATTCCCCCACCATCCACAGTCATCCATCTCAAGCAGACAGCCCGAGAATAGGACCCATCTAGCCGCCAGCAGCCCAGACGTGCAATTCTTTGTAACAGGCTTGTGACTCACGCCCTCCTGCTTCACTTTTATATCCCTAGAACCTTTTAAATCAGTGTGGATGAAGCCAATTCGTATTTTGCCACTATCTCCAAAGACACTGCCCGTAACAGTATCAACAAACTTTTCAACAGCGTCATCTTTATCAAGGCAACTTAGTGTCTCCCGTTTTAGTTCCAGGTCTCGTTTTACGGCCTGCGCAAAACCACCCCGCACTCGCACATTTGCGACCTCACGACCCCTCAACGCTTTCAAATTGCAAAAGTCGCAGAAGCGCACCAAAGACACAATGACTTCCAGCGCGACAACTCTCAAGGGCCAGCCCCTCGACAAGGCTGTTCTCGAATCCATCCTCCGACGACGCATGTTCTATACACCCTCCTTCGAGATCTACGGCGGTGTTGGTGGTCTGTTCGACTATGGCCCTCCCGGTTGTGCGCTCCAAGCGGCCGTCATTGACCAGTGGAGGAAACACTTCATCCTTGAGGAGGACATGCTCGAGGTTGACTGCACTGTCCTGACTCCTCATGAGGTTCTCAAGACCAGTGGTCATGTCGACAAGTTTGCCGACTGGATGTGCAAGGACCCCAAGAACGGCGAGATTCTCCGAGCCGACCACTTCGTCGAGGCCATTCTCGAAGCCCGTCTGAACGGTGACAAGGAGGCACGTGGCCAGAAGGTGGAGGAAAAGGAGGAGGACCCCAAGAAGAAGAAGAAGAAGGCCAAGACTGAGGCCATCAAACTTGACGATGCTATTGTCCAGGAGTACGAGGAGGTCCTTGCCAGAATCGACAACTACGGTGGCCCTGAGCTCGGCGAGCTCATCAAGAAGTACGACCTCAGAAACCCTGCTACTGGTGTCCAGCCTGCAGAGCCCGTTTCCTTCAACCTCATGTTCCAGACCTCAATCGGTCCCAGCAGCAACTACCCTGGTTACCTCCGTCCCGAGACCGCTCAGGGCCAGTTCCTGAACTTTGCCAAGCTTCTTGAGTTCAACCAGTCTCAAATGCCTTTCGCTTCTGCCTCTATCGGCAAATCATACCGTAACGAGATCTCTCCTCGTGCCGGTCTCCTGCGAGTCCGTGAGTTCCTCATGGCTGAGATCGAGCACTTTGTCGATCCCGAGGGCGGCAAGAAGCATGCCCGATTCCACGAGGTCGAGGATGTCGAGCTCGTTCTTCTCGATCGTGATACCCAGCTTTCTGGCAAGACTCAAACCAAGACTGTCAAGATTGGCCAAGCTGTCAAGGATGGCCTCGTCGATAACGAGACCCTAGGCTACTTCCTTGCTCGCATCCACCAGTTCTTGCAGAAAATTGGTATTGACATGACCAAGCTGCGCTTCCGTCAGCACATGGCCAACGAGATGGCTCACTACGCTTGTGACTGTTGGGATGCTGAGTTGTTCACCAGCTCTGGCTGGATCGAGTGTGTTGGCTGTGCCGACCGAAGTGCTTACGATTTGAGCGTGCACGCCAAGAAGACCGGTGCTCCCCTGGTCGTGCGTGAGCAGCGTGAGACTCCCCTCGTTATCGAGGAGTGGCAGATTGATATCGAGAGGAAGAAGTTTGGTCCTCAGTTCAAAAAGGACGCCAAGACTGTCGAGGCTGCTCTTTTGGCTACACCACAGGAGCAGCGAGAGAAGCTTGCCAAGGAGTTGAACGACAATGGTAGCATCACACTCGAGGTGCCTGGTGTTGGTGAAGGCAAGGTCCAGGTCAGCAAGGACTCTATTGCCATCGAGTTCCGCAAGAGGGTTGAGAACACTCGTGAATTCGTTCCCAATGTCATTGAGCCCTCATTCGGTATTGGCCGTATCCTCTACTCTTTGATGGAGCACAGCTTCTGGACTCGTGGTACTGAGGGTGGTGACGAGGCTCGTGGTGTAAGTAACCCTCCCAAGGTGCTATATGACGATTTGCTAATATTTCAAAGGTCCTGTCTTTCCCCCCTATCGTAGCCCCCACCAAGGTCCTCCTTGTTCCCCTTTCCTCCAACCCTCAGTTCAAGCCTCTGCTCAAGCAGCTTTCTCAACGTCTTCGCAGCGCTGGTATCTCTAGCCGTGTTGATGACTCGTCTGCCAGCATTGGCAAGCGATATAGCCGAAACGACGAGCTTGGTACTCCTCTTGGCATCACTATCGATTTCCAGACAGCCCAAGACGGCTCAGTCACCCTGCGAGACCGTGACAGCACCAACCAGGTCCGAGCTGAGCAGGAGAAGATCATCGACGCTATCAAGTCACTTGTGGATGGTAGCAAGACCTGGGCCCAGATTGAGAGTGAGCTTCCCAAGTTTGAGGGCCAGGAGGTTGAGGTTGCTGCACGATAAAGCAAGAAAAGGGATAAGATTAGCATACACGCAAGGAAAATGTAATTTATTAGATGTCAGATTGCCACGACCATCTGTGAAAACAATGGACGTCTAGGCAGGAGTTGGAATTTTGTCCGGATCAATCCACGGATATTGGACGGCGCACAAAAAGACCTGAGCCAGGCAATGAAAAAGTCTCTTCCTGTCAGACGTTTCATTTTTCTACGCAACGAATGTCACGTATTTGTACCACAATTCCTAAGCGATATTTGCTTTGGCTCTCGATATGTCGTCCTATTGTCGAGGTCCGACATCTCCACACGGATATGCTGCCGATTGGTCCTCATTCCTTCACCTGCGTGCTCTCCTGAAATTCCTGAATCTCAATACCTAGCGTGCCATCGACGCAGAGCTCGGACGAGAAACAAGGTTCCGCAAGATTTGCAAGTTCTATAGCTGAGACGGAAGACTCGAGCCGATCGAATTGGGCGTAGGAAAACATCTTATGATGAATGCTGATGAAGAGGAATTGAGGGAGAAGAGGTTCGTGTGATGACTGTCTCGAGTGGTGAATTGGCTGGTATTTCACCAGGTAGACCCCAACATTAGACGAGTTGACCTCTCCCTTTCATAGCAAGGTCAACAAAGTCTAAGCCTAGACATTTTACTGGAGCTGCTAATATTGGTTTTTATTGGCGAGGTAAAAGGTCGTTTACTATCTCCAATTTATTGACGGCAATGTCGATGGGGTTCCGTTATGCGAAGGAGTCTTTACTGGAGACCTTTACATGATATCCATATGTATATCTGTATATGTTAAACAGAACCATCTGTGAGGATTCGCTCATAGTACGTAATAGAAGATCCTTCTACCTGGCTCGTGTTTCTGTTCGGCTGGTGGCATGGGCACACATCAAACAAACCATCCAAATTCAGATGAGATTGCTTCATGACATGTCATGTCATCTGGTATGGCCCGTATGGGTCTAGGCTCCTGAGCCGCGGCGGCTATTTGACACCATGAGTAGTGGAAAGTTTGCGGAGTTTCTGCCTCTCAGGACATCCCTCCTTGGCATTCATGAACATCATCATAAGTAAAGCTTGTCCTACTGAGGCGCTGGACGGCTTAAACTCAGGTGTTGAACGGCTTGCAAACGTGTGCGCATAAAACATGCTACCTCTTGAGTGGTCATAAAGGAAAGAGGAACTGATAAACTCGGCTTTATGTTTTCTGAGCCATGACCTCTCTACGTTTGTTCTCCATGGCTAATAATATCCTATATGGATCGAAACGCCATGGCCACTGGATGAGGAATGGTGATGCGTGGCAATGTGCTTGAAACGCAACAGACAACCTTGGCACCAGTAACCGTTTAAGGTTAAAAGGCTGATGCATCACAGGAACGTGAAAGTAAGTAATGTGTTGATGAAAACTAAGCATCTTTGTGTCATGTCAAGATAACGAACACATATCAATAACAAGAGGACAGCTCTGGTTTGTTGGACATTGAGATTTGGGCCCGACTCTCCTGAGAACGTAGGTCTATTAACTCAGTAGTTATATCGCATATGGTTTGTAGGTGAGTAGACAAAACATCGACCAGCCCGCTTGATCGAACGGCCCGGGCCATAGAAGGACTGGCACTGTAGTGTAGTAAGGTGCTTTTCATGACTGGGTACGCTTATGATCAGCGCCAATAAGGAGGGGCACTATTTTTGTGCTCCTTAGAAAGACATTAGCTACTGTATCTGCAGTTGAAGCTAACATGAGTTGGACCTGTCTAGTTGTACGCTATTGTCATCGCTTCGTCTCACTATTTGTTGAGCTTCTGGAGACAATAGAGATAGAACACACACAATGATAAGAATTCTCTCGTACAACATCTGATAATGTGATTATTTGTTACTGCAGCTCCCAATCATCAGGGAAGATCCCGTCCACTCCCGTCGGGCATGCACGTTATTAAACGCCTCCCAGGCTGGTAGGATGGCTGGTCATTTATCCCAATTCGCCCAATGGACCAATGGACCAATGCAAGTAATCAGACCCCTGAACTCTCCCATTCAGCAACATCAAACCTACCAACCTATGCAAAGGCAATCCAATCCAGGGGTCAATCTCCACTGAAGTCTTTGGGTGTATGTATTTTACCTGAAAATATTGCATCCATTATACCATGGATCGGCAACGGCCTGGGCAGTTAGATTATGTATTAGCCACAGGCTAGCCACTGACCATTGCCGCCCAGCTTGTGCCTCTACCCAACCTGCTACCAAGCTATAGCGCATCGCTGCGGCCAGGTGCCAGCCCGACTGCCACTGGAACTTCCCCGCCCCTCTTAGTCTGACACTTTTGCGGCAGGAGAATACCTCAGTGCTGGAGAACTAGGGGTCATTTATTGCTCCTTCCCCACCTTTCTGCTCCTCCTTCTCCTTCGCATTCTCTGGTCTAAACTTGGAAGGCCATCCACACCCTGGACCTGCTCTTTCGTTTTATTCAGTTTGTTGCGAGTATCTTTATTATCTTTTCCCTCCGTCAATAACCAGCTTTTCCATACCTAGGCAGACCTGGTTCTGCGGCTTTTGGCTTCTTATCACGAGTCGCTAGTAAATTTGCACTCACGTTTCGTAGCCGTTCGCACCAACAACCTTCTCTTTGTGTTGCAACTACAGGCGCCATCCGTCATCCCAGCGCCAGCACCTCCACTCCAAATCTAACCCCCGTGCTTGTCGCTGGCAAGCTACCTACCTATACCTACCTCGCCCCTTCTGATTCTGACCGCTGCTCCGACACGATTTCTGGCTACATGATCTCTTTATTCGGTCGCTGAGAAGGCCTTGTTTTGCGCCCAGGATCAGTTTTCCCCTTTGATCCTTGTACGAGTGCCCTTCCGTATTATCGACAACAGACCGCCCAGAAGAACAGAGTGCTCCTGAGTTGGTCGCCTCCCGGAACAGCCCACCGCCCGCCATCGGATTTGAAAGACAGCAAGCGTACGACCCGTCATAAACCGCTTGCGCATTCTTATTTAGACGGGCTTATATTTTCTAGTCACCATCAAATATTACTTGCTGCATCCTGCAGTCAACGTGATTGAAGATGGCACAAAACAGGTATGCTACTTCTCCTGTACTTGACGAATGAGGAACTGGTTCGGTGCCGTGGCGGGGTGAAGGCGATGCTTCCTCTTCTCGGACGATGGTAGCATGTGCCGTCTGGCCTCAGAAGTCAGCCGCCCGACATATTGGAAGAATCTGACTGTTGCGCTATCCTAACTCTTGAGACTGCCAATGCCATACCTATAAGGGGTAATCGGCAGATCTTATGAAGAGGGGGTCAGTTGACGTCAGCAATTCACTACCAGATCCCATCAACGAGTTCATCAGATAGATCACTAACAGTATGCAGTATGTACTCCTCTGGGCAGTTCACCAATCCAGGCCCTGCGCCTCGGCCTCCCACAGATCGACCGCGTTTGAACCTAACGCCCAATGCCAACCTTCCAGGAAGCATGGCCAACATGGCTATTTCCCCTATTCGAAGTACTGCAACCTCGACGTACACCGGTTCCACCATTTCCCTTCCGATCGCTCGCCAGCAGTCCAACAACACCGATGGTCTAGGCGGAGTAGCCGTCAAGAAGGAGGGCTGGGCGTCAGTCAAGGAGAGCAAAAATTTCATTCAACCATGGAAGCAAAAATACCTAATCCTCCGCAAAGAGTCGCTCGATTTTCACAAAACAGAAGGCGGCAAAGTTTCATATACCCTTTACCTGAGAGATGTAGTTAACGTCGGACGAGTCGAAGCCGCCGGTACCATCTTCGAAATCAAACGCAAACCAGATGGTTCGTCTAACAGCCCCGGTGACGACGATGGTCAGACCAAGACCCTCCAGATCAAGGTAAAGAGTGACGATGACTTGTACGAGTGGATTGACTTTATTTATGGCGCTTGCCCAGGTATGGGCGGAGTCAGCAATCCTACTAACTTTTCCCACGCTGTACATGTTGGTTTCGATCCAAAGACCGGAGAGTTTGTCGGTTTACCACCAGAGTGGTCGAAGCTCCTCAACTCATCGGCAATCACCAAGGAGGATTATGAGCGAAACCCCCAGGCTGTCTTCGAGGTCCTCGACTTCTATACCGATCTCGCCAAACGAGCTGAGAACCCTAACCAGTACCCCAGTTTGACACCAACTCCTCCTGCCCAAGGCCAAGGCAACAAACAACTTGGCTATGGCAGTGGTAACTCTGTGGCACCTCCTCGACCTGCGCCGCCAGCTCCTTCCCAGCGCCCAGGTTACAATCCTTCTCCTGTCCAACCCAACCCCAATGCTCCGCGTCGTCCTGCCCGCCCTGACGAGCGCCCTGCTCAGCAGGACCAGCAGCAACAATATCAGCAACGCCAGCAAATGCAGCAAATGGCTCCCAACTACATGTCTCAGGATGCTTTGAGAGAAGAGCAGCGCAAGAAGCAGCTAGAGGCCCAGAGACAGCGTGAGCGTGAGATCGAGGAGCAGAACCGACGCGACTTGGAGGCTTACAATGCTTCTATTCCAAAGACCAAGGTTCCCCTTGCTCAGCAGGAGATTGGCGGTGGCTACAGCTCATCGTCTTCTGCTCAGTCTGACCGCTTCAACCCCTCACGAGCAGCTCCTCCTGCGCCAAAGGCTTCGCAACAGCAGAGCAACCTCCGAGCACAGCGCCCTGCTCCTTCGCCCCCGAACGCCACCTCCCAGCGCCCACCTCTGGCCTCTCAAGCTAGTTCTGGTGCTCTGAGAGACCCTACCCAGGCACAGCGAACCCCGAGGGCCGACAACGGCGCTGCAAATGCCCCCCGTTATGCCAACGGAAACCAGTCGCCACAGACTCGACAGCCACAGCAGCAGACACAGGCCTCGCGCCTGCCAGCCCCTGTCAAGCCTCTTAATGTTGCACCAAAGCCCAGTCAAACCCAGCAGCAAGCCGATGGCGTTAAGGCCGCCGAGGCTGCTCTTACCGCTAAGCCATCGCCCTCGGAGCGCAAGCAGGACGTCAGGATGTCCACTATGTCCGAGAGCGAGGTTATGGCTAAGCTCAAGGAAGCAGTCTCTAAGGACGACCCCAACGTTTCCTACTCCAAGCAGAAGAAGATTGGACAGGGTGCCTCTGGATCAGTCTACGTTGCAAAGATTAAGGAGACAGCGCAGGGTATTGCCCGTGATATTCTGCGTGCCCAGGGCCCTCGGGCCCAAGTTGCCATCAAGCAAATGGATCTCGCACATCAACCTAGAAAGGAGCTTATCGTGAACGAGATTATGGTTATGAAGGACAGCCGGCACCGCAACATTGTCAACTTCCTCGATGCTTTCTTGCGTAATAACAACGCGGAGCTATGGGTCGTTATGGAGTTTATGGAGGGTGGTGCTCTCACTGATGTGATTGATAACAACCCTTCGATCTCAGAGGAGCAGATTTCGACCATCTGCCACGAGGTATGTACAATGTCTCAATATCATATACCCACAACTGACTTTTTTGCAGACTTGCAGCGGACTGCAACACTTGCATTCGCAAAACATTATTCACCGTGATATCAAGAGTGACAATGTTCTACTGGACGCTCGTGGAAACGTCAAAATTAGTAAGTCCGAGCTCAAATATCACTTTGTCTCTGATTCTAACCATCTACAGCTGATTTTGGCTTCTGCGCCAAGCTTACAGAGACAAAGTCTAAGCGAGCCACCATGGTGGGAACCCCCTATTGGATGGCCCCCGAGGTTGTCAAGCAGAAAGAATACGGTCCTAAAGTCGATATCTGGTCTTTGGGCATTATGGCTATCGAAATGATAGAGTCTGAGCCCCCATACCTCAATGAGGAGCCTCTGAAGGCCCTGTACCTCATCGCGACCAATGGAACTCCTCGGCTCAAAAAGCCCGAGAAACTCAGCAAAGAACTCAAGGCTTTCCTGTCCGTCTGCCTATGCGTTGACGTAAAGAGCCGAGCTTCAGCCGACGAGCTACTGGCTCATGATTTCTTGCGCCATGGCTGCCCGCTCAACAGTCTGGCTGATCTGCTGGCTTTCAAGAAGCACGCCAAATAGAGAGCAACAAAGATATTTGAGGAGCAGACGCTCATATTGCAGTTCGGCATTTTGAGAGAAGTTTGAAAGCAAGGTGGCACATATATCCCTCTGATGTTTTTCCCTCTGGCGTTTACGGGCGAAAGTTCTTTGGCGTGTAGCACTTGGCAAAGATGTTGTTCTACGCGTGTTGACTCTTCGCCTACATGGCGGCAACCAGTCCGAGAAGTCTCATTACGCGGTATCGATGATGATGATATGCCATGAAAGATCAGGCAAATACCCAGTGTACTAGGAGTCGAGTGATATGACAGACTCTTTGGCACTCTTGAACAGGCTGTACGGGGCAGCACTGTCTGTCCGATCATGAAGCAATAGTGACATTTTGAGCGCAATTGGGAACTATCAGTCGCAGGAGGGTCACTCCGACAGAGCATAATACAGACGACCTATATAGAGAAAATAAGAGCCGGGATGCCACAATGGTACCCCGGATTTCTGTCGCACACATAACCCCCAATAACATAAAGTCATGAAGTGCGGAACGCCCGATATGTCTACATGTAACCAAAATAATCTTCAAGCTTCCCTTATCGAAACCGTGATACCAGGAATAGGACAATTGGCACTGCTATGGGCCGGGGGCAGCGGTAAGTGCGGGCCGCTATCTGAAACAGGGCCAAGCGAGAGGCGTCGCCAAAATTCGGCTGGCTGATCAATTGATGAAGGGGGGACCTCAGAGTATCAGAAAAATTGACCGCTGGAAAGATAAGTGACAGAATTAGTAGGTCAGCTTATGCTACTTGGATCAGACTTCTTATGCCGATTGTTTCTCTGCCCTAAGACTTAGGAGGCCAACTTGTCTGCTCCCGACTAGGGGGGAAGGGGAGAGAGTAAGAGCTGCGTTTCGAGATACTCATGACAACCCCTGAGCCTAAGCCATTGACCGAGATAGTATCCGTGGTACGGATGCTCATACGGTGCATATGTACGGTTAGGGGGCAGAAAGCCAGGGGAAGGGATAATAGGGCTTGTTTCATCGGGAGACTAATATATCCCCCCGATGAAGTTATACGGTTTATGATTGGCTCTTCTGTCGAGAAGGGGGTTCGCAACAGGTGCGAACTGTCATCCATACAGCCAATAAGAGCCCATCTTTGCGTAAGCTTGAGAGTGAAAGAGAGTTGAATTGAGAGGTCCTCCGTAGGGAGAACAGGAGTAAACATGGGGTATAATATGTCAAAGAAGCAATACTGGTACGATAGTAAGTAGTAGAGTGGCTGTCGCGGATTAGACTGCAATTGCACTGTTTGAGCTGTCACGGAGTGTTTCGTTTTGAAGGCGCCCAATCGAGTATTGATACCGGGTTGGTTGATTGGGAACTTTGAAGATATGTATCATTATTAGCCGATGGCTACCCAATTCTGCCAGTACAGTACAAATCATGAAAGCGACATCAGTACCTTAGTAGGCGACTTGGTAACTCGTCGAACCCTCCTGAACATTAAACCAAGACGCAGACGATCAATGATTGAGTTATCTGAGAACGGTGGGCAACAAACCAGTTCAACGTCCGCAGGTGCAAATCTAATCTATATTCATGGCTGACAGAGTTTCCGATGCACGATGCTACAACACTCTCTCGGGTACGTCCCGACTCATGGAATGATATCCGTTTAAACATGATGTCTTATGGTGGGTATGTGGAGAAACAAGACCTACCTACACACAAACGGAACAAAGACAAGCCAAGGAAGAATACACAGCAGTTGGAATAAAGAAAATGACACCAAACCAAAACCATCTGCTAAGTCCTCTCAGCAAACAAAACTCAAAATGACCACGTTCCGGACTCGAGAGTTTCAGCAAACCGTTGACGTCTTCAAAAGTGGTTACTGTGGAGCTTGGCGAGAATCTACTTACCACCTTGGCATGTATCTACATGTTCATGCTCGTATTCTACAGTACAAGACAGATAGACAGAAACAGTAGACAATCGATGATATGTGTTTTGGCCGGTCAAAGCCTCGCTACCCAACAGCAGCTGAGTGTAAAGAACGGAGAAACTTTACCTGGGTTCTCAGGATCTGAGTCTTGACAGTTTCACACCGTTGTACCTAGATGAATTATCCATGTGCCTGCCAACCTACCAAAAGACTTGGCAGCCAACCAGGACTGTGACATCTCGAACTACACAACAGACGATAGCTCAATTCAGTGGCATTGGCCACCGGAAAAGTTGGACTACAGTTCGTATTGTGTCTTTTTCATCCAATTCGTCTCTGCAAGCTCTAGGATGAACTAGGATCAAATGAAGCAAAATACATGCGGTTGTTCTGTGACGAATGGACGCGTATACTGTACAGCCCTGATAGGAATGCGCACAGCCTGGCTGCAAGAACGGGAAACCTTGGTGCTGGAACTTCTTGTCATCACTTCTCTCGACAAGCCCATCAAGATTATTGCTTTTTTGGAGAGACAGAGGAGGAAGAGGAACTGGATAAGAGATTGACCACTAACAACTAACCGTTGAGTGAATAGGCGTGACATCCATGAAGTTTCTCGGTTCTCCCACGGAGTACCTACTAACGTAGAAGCAACCTGTCATGGAGGTCCAGGTTCAGGTACGAGCAGGTACAGGACACACGCTAAGAGCCTGGCAGCCTGGTCACGGTAGCAGTAGCAGTAGCAGTCTGCCCAGCCTGGTCTGGTCAGGGCAACTCGATGCCTTTTTCCGTCCACTAGTACACTCTGTACCTGTCTAGCCTAGCCTGTCTTCCAAGGCCCTTCTTTCCAGTTCTCCTCTTCGCACATCGCACATCTCGACTCCTCCTGCTTCCTCCCTCACCCCCCGTTTCGTGCCCCATTCCCCATAATCGCGCGCCTCGCTCGTCTACTTCTCCAGGCCCAGTCGAAAAATCTTCCTTTTTGAACTTCTTCAATGAGGCCTGTATATTGATCATATCTTTGTTTGTGCCCTCTCCCCCCCTCAGCCCCCGACATAGTCCCCTTATTACATTCTCTACTCTTTTTTTGCGCCCTCTCTCAAGCCGCAGGCTCGGACGACGCTCAACGACCACAACTGTCCAAAAATCCACATCAATTGCATTGTATCTTCGCTTGAGCAATAAATTGCTTCGTCCCAGTCGTTGCGGTCTCTACAGCTATTTTAGAATCACGACCTGTTCACGGCTAAGGCAGGCCTTGTCCTTCCTCTTTGCACGAGCATCTTTTGTAATACCGGCGGTTCCTGGATTTCTTCCCGTTCGCATCGCGCTCCTTCAATCCAGCCTCCCCGTTTCTTTCGAATACGCTCGAATTAGTGCCATCCGACGCTTTCACGCCGGCATCTCCTCGTCTATCGTTCGAGGTCGTCCCAACCACAGCTACTAGACTGTTTTCCAGACGATTTCCATCTTGGGACTTGTCTTTTTCCGCCATTAGAAACGACTGAACATATTGGTCCTTTACTTTAGGTGATCAGTCGATCAGTCCCCGCCGAGAATAATAATCAGCTATCCGGCCCGACACTTTCCTGTGTCACCATCTCATGAGGTCGGCTAGATAATCGATAATGTCAACTTCTAGATCCGAACATTTGACTCTTGGCTACGCCTCACAGTCTGGTAGTCAACCTCGTTCTGGTTCTCCATCAGCCAGCAACTCCCCCATCGACCCTCTGCCGCCTTCCCGATCCCCATTCGGTTTGTCCGGTGGTCTCAACCCTTCAAACAAGATGGCGGGCAACTCGCGATCCGGGGCTGGTTCTCCGTCGCACGACATCCCTGGTTCCAGCCGCCTGTTCTCCAAGAGGTTCGTCTGCCCCAGAAACATGTTTTCTTGCTCCCCTTAACTTCAGAGGACATCCTCCCCTATTCGCTAAACCAGCCCCCGATTACTGTGCATTGCTGACATAGGCTTGTCCCACCTCACAGAGCTCGTGAGATTCAGGCTCAGGAAGGTGTATCAGGTATGCCTCTTTGGGGTGGTCCTCCTACGAGCGGTAACTCCACGCCGCTGCGCGAGAACATCCCCGAGTCTCCAACCGATGGATTCCCAGATTTTGCTCAACTTCCTACGCCGGACTCGATGCCTCAGACGAGGCGCGCTCGCGCAGGCACAGTGCCTTCTCGGTTCTCTCCTGGGGGCGCGGCTAACGGCATCCCTGGCATCCCTGGCTTAGCTGCCAAGACCAACAGGCCCACGCCTACTCAGAGCCCTTTCAAATCGCCTTCTCCCAATTCTGACGGACAGGAGAACCCTTCCAACAGCTCGACTCTCCTTTCACGTCTCCGCGCGGGTTCCATGCCCCAAAGGAGCCAGTTTGCCCCGATTCCTGGGACTAATTCGCCTTTTGGACCTTCGATTTTTAGTAGTTGGAACCCCACAGGCGTTGGCCGCGAGAGGGCATCTACCCTAGCAAGCATCGCCAGTGTTGGTTCCAATGGCCCCAGCTCTCCTGCTCAGTCTCAGTTCTCTAAGGAAGGAGGCGGTGAGTCAGATGTCCATATGAGAACTCTGGATTATCTTGGTCTCGCCGAGACTCCACAACCTCCCCGTGCACAGCTCGCAACTCCTTACCTGGCCAATCTCGACTTCACCAAGCAGGCCAGCCGATTTCGATCTTACTCGGTTAACAACAAGGACAAATATGCCGACGATGAGGACGATTACGAAGCTGATATGCCCCTGGATCCTCAATATGTTGCGGCTCTTCAAGATCAGCTGGCCGCTACCAACGCTGCCATCCATAACCACAACCTTGCTGTTCAGGCTTTTGCAAACCAGGCCTCAGCCAACCGACCCCGTGCCCGCACTGCTGGTGTCTTGGATACCCCCGGAAGTCGGTTGATGAGAACCTACGTGTCTGGCAATTCTGGTCTTTCCAACCCTGTTGCCTCAGCTGAAATTCGCCTGCAAGACGATAAAGATTATGACGATCTTCCTCAAGCTGTTGCTGGAATCAACCTCGGCAGATCCAACAGCCGCAATGCAGGCCTCCTCAGCGCTGATGAGCAGGGTCTTGAGGGTCCTACCAGTGCACTTTGGCTGGGTAGCATTCCTACATCCACTACTACATCGACTCTGATCGAGATGTTCAAGTCTCACGGTCCTATCCTCTCGGCCCGAGTTCTCACCCACAAGAACTGCGGTTTTGTCAACTTCGAAAGGGTCGAAAGCGCCATCTCTGCCAAAGCAAGCATGAATAGCAAGGAAATTTTCCCCGGTGCTGGCCCCATCCGCATCAACTTCGCCAAGCCACCATCTGCGTCTAACACTCCTGGACACGATGGAGTCTTCCCCTCTCCCAGCCCTGATCCGTTCGCTAAGGGACAGGACAGCACACAGGGAACAAATGCTACCACGCCTGCTGGCGAGACTCCTTCTACCTCTGCAGCTACGAACGCGGCTCCCAAGGCTCCTGCTCTCCGCGAAATGACACCCGATATTCTCGATATTGTCAAGCAGTTTGGTGCCACTGAGGAGGACAGGTACAGAATCTCTCGCAACCTTCAGTCCGCTATCCAGTTCAACTCATTTGTTGAGGAGATCCCACCCATTCGCGAGCCTGCTCATACCCGGGTTCATGATGCACCCAAGCTCCGGGATATCCGCAAACGGATCGACAATCAGAGCTTGTCTCAAGCTGAGATCGAGAACATTGCCGTCGATATGCTTCCGGAGATCGCCGAGCTCTCGTCCGACTATCTGGGTAACACAGTGGTGCAGAAGCTGTTCGAGCACTGCTCTGACCAACTTCGTGATGCTATGCTGTCCGAGATAGCCCCTCACTTGGCTGAGATTGGCGTTCACAAGAACGGCACTTGGGCTGCCCAGAAAATCATTGATGTCTGCAAGACCCCTGCTCAGATGTCTTTGATCGTTGAACATATTCGCCCTTACACTATCCCGCTTTTCCTGGACCAGTATGGCAACTATGTTCTTCAGGGCTGCCTCAAGTTCGGCGCTCCCTATAATGATTTCATCTTCGAGACCATGCTTGCTCGCATGTGGGAGGTCGCCCAGGGCCGATACGGCGCTCGTGCTATGCGAGCTTGTCTCGAAAGTCATCATTCCACTAAGGACCAGCAGCGAATGCTGGCTGCCGCCATTGCCCTCAACAGTGTACAGTTGGCAACCAACGCTAACGGCGCCCTTCTCTTGACTTGGTTCCTGGACACCTGCACTTTCCCTCAGCGACGAACAGTCCTGTCGCCCCAGCTTGTGCCTTACCTAGTCCACCTTTGCACCCATAAGGTCGCCTATCTCACTGTGCTGAAGGTCATCAACCAGAAAGCAGAGGCAGATGCCAGGGATGCCATTCTACAAGCCTTGTTTTTCACGCCCAACGATCAGGTGCTGGAGGCCATTCTGAAAGATCACCAGTGCGGTGCTACTCTCATCTTCAAGGTGCTTACGACGCCCTTCTTCGATGAGTCTATCCGCAACCAAGTTGTTGAGAATGTTAAGAACGTCCTTGTCAGGATCAAAGCTCAGCCCAACCAGGGCTACAAGCGCCTGATGGATGAGGTTGGCTTGTCGACTCGCAGCGCTGGTAACAACCGTGAAGCCAGCACACACGCTGAGCAGCGCCAGCGTCCATCTTCTAGACAGGCAAACTCCAACGGTCACCACCCTAACTCTGCACACTCCAACAAGCCTTTCTACAATTCCATGAACCAGCCAGCTAACCCTCCTGGCTTTGATATGCCATATGGAGGCCAGCGAAATGAGCCTGCAGATAATGGTGTTTCTGCATTCCCTCAGTTCAACCAGGGCATGATGTACAACACGCCTGGTGGTCCGATGCCTACCAACATGCAGCCAATGCAGTATCAACAAATGATGAACCGCGGACCGCCGCCTATGAACTACAACTACCCTCCCATGCAGGCTGGATACGGTGGTTTCAATGGCCCTAACCCTTCCGTTGACCAGTATCGCCAGCAGAACATGCCTAACGGAAGCCCTATCCAGCCGCCTGTTTCGCAGATGCCTCAGATGCCCGCCGGCCAAACCCCGTTCGCCCCTCCCGGATTCGGCATGGGAATGGGCAATTATGGCTACGGAAATATGGGAGGTATGCCCAACATGGGATACATGCAACAGGAGCAGGGTAACCCTAGAAGAGGTCGCGTAAGACAACCACAGTCTCGCAATGGGCAGCCAAGAAGAGGGGGCTAATCAACTATTCTCAGAGATGATCAAGACGACTGTAGTTTCGCATCGCTTCAGGAGGCTCAATCCATGTTGAGTCGATCTTGGCAGGTTTTCTTCTCAGTTTTCAGACAAGTTCATGAACACGACGCCATGAGGAGTTATGGTATTCTTACTCAGTGCAATACAACGAAGACACAAGCGTCCATGGCGGTGGCTCAGATATGGTTTGGGCCTCGTTTGTGCAACTTTGGATGCCATGTCCTTTTGCTTCCCCACCTGCTTTCTTGATTTTTCTTTTCTTCTACTTACGGGGCTCACCTCAGGCAGGTCTTGAAAGTGCTGGTACCGTGAAACAAAGATTGAGGAAAAGCAGGATTACTTCTCTACGATTGAACGAACCCGAAAAAAACGAAACAAAGAAATTAAATATTACACGATTCTGTTCAGAGCAACGTTTGACTCTTGGTCTGTTTATTCTTTCTGTAGAGATCTTTGGGACTCTGCCTGTAGTCAGTATTTCTTATAGCGGCTCAACGTCAGTCTTGATGAAAGAGACGATGCGATACTTTGGGGAAAGAATGTCAGGGCATTACGAATGATGCCAAGGAAATTCATCTTACAGCCTTTGCGGAGACTAGCTACACTTGCAGGCCATGTCTCACGGAGGATTATTGTATACTAAAAAGAAGATTTGCAAGAGCTTTTCTGACGTATCTACGTCTTGTAGCTTTTTATGACTTAGCAATTGATGTTGTTCATGGAACTTGATCCCAGGCAGATTACTGATGACATGAAGAAATGTGCCGCCAGCTGGCTGTGACCATATATGCATCAGCCATTGAACACAGAAACTAACATCAGGCGTCACGTCGAACGATTTGGCTCAAACTTGAAGTGCTTAAAAATCATATGTTGTCACCTATTCATTTCGGTACCAAGTACTCGTTGCATCTACTTCTGTATCCCTCCCTTCCTTCCTTCTAGATAGCTGATTCGATCAGTCTCTTTCCACGCTGTGCCTCGCCTACTTCCAACTATGATACAATAAAGAGTAATAAGAGCGCAACGCACCCAGATGCTCTAGCATCCCGCTGCCTACTTCCTGCTACTGAGCTTTCGCCACAGGGGCGAAACAAGGGTCATTTCGTGCATAATATAGAGTGCTGAAAAGGAACAAAAACGTGATAAGGGCACAAACCAAGCGATGATGATGGGGTGTTCAATGAAATTGGGGGGGGGGGGGACGACGCTCGTAGCGAAGAGTGTTTTTGGTTGGCTTCGATGTCGTGATGCCCGGAAAATGAGATAGCAATAACAAGGACGAATCGATTGACAGAAAGCATCCAGAAATCTCTATAATCGTGGACCGTAATTCAAATAGCAAAATCCTCCGAACTCCCGCGATCTGTAGTCAAGAGGGTCGCGCGAAAAGAAGATAGTTAAGTAATGGTCGAGTTGTCTTGGTAGAGAGCTTGCATAAGTACATGCAAAGCTTAAGAAATTCGTGCAGGGGGTATTCTTTCCCCCGTGGAGGAAGTTTGAATGGGGGTTATGGTGTAGTTAAATAGAGTACCAATCTAGCAGGATTATTAGAGACCACGGTTTACTCTCACGGAGCGACAGAGTTGAGTCTCCGAAGTAAAGGCAATTGTTCAGTCAAGGTCCATGGAGCCTTCAGCGTGGTCAAAGGTGGAGGGAGGAGTAGGTTCAGTAACTGGAAGTGCCGTAACCTTGTCGAGTGGCTCAGCAATGGCGGAGTCCTGAGGGGATAGGATGCTTGGTATGACGTCTTCATCGAGCATGGGAGCGGAAACGCCGCCAGGCTCCCCAAGAAGCTGCCGAATATGGCCTCCTATGGTATCCATCTGAGCAAGAAGAGCACGCAGACTACGCTTGTCATTTTCTGTCAAGTGGCCAGCGAAAACGTTACTGGCGTCTGTCTTTGTTATAAGCGACAACATACTAGGATCAGCAGCATCCTATCAATCGCTTGTCAGTAACACGTATGGGGGAGAGGAGTGAATTGCCAAAACTCACCAGTAGGGCTGTAACCAGGTGGTCAACGCCGTCCGATTTGCGCTCCTTGAGGCTGGTTAATGTTAAAGCTAACTGCATTTCATCCACACTCCTCTGCAGGTCAGAACCTGCAAGAGGTCGGTTTGGGTCTCTTCCAGGTACAACTTGTACCCATCTGGGCTCATCACGGCGGGGACCGTAACCAGCATCTTGGCGACGTAGTCTATAACCATCATTAGCATGAAATTGCTCTATGTCGAGTGTCTGTACTCACTGCTCAATAAAATCAAGCACAATGCCTTTCGCCGGTAACTTGTAAGCTCGACCGAACGAGTCGGGATCTGGCCAGCCAGATTTGTTTGGAGATTCAGATTCGGACTCGTCACTCCAATCCACCTCGATGTGCCCGTTGTTCTTGATACCGCGTGATAGGGCTGGCACAATAGTCTGGGCTCCCTTGATTTTGCGGAAACGGTGAGCTGGTGCAAGTGGGCGGACCTCGGCCATAATCTCTTCCGGATGCAGAGGACACCGCCAGTTCTTGAGCACGGGCGGAACAGCAAGAGGAGGATCTAGGCAGTCAATGTGCCAGTAGAACGGACAGACGCTGCACGGAATGATGGCTCGCACATCTGTGGCAGGCTTTTGGCAGCCGTGGCAGAGTACTGCTTGCCCTTCATCACGCTGCTTGAAAAAGTCTGGCAACTCTTCGTAACCATTCTTTTTTCTGAAATATTTGTCAGTACATACGACCGAATTTCGGTTAAACCACTACCACTCACTTGGTCGTCTTGGAAGCAATGACTTCCTCGTAATCGCCGTCGGCGGCAGCTTTGACGCCCTCAAAGCGGGTCTGCAATTTCTTGGGGAGGCTGAAGGCACGAGGAATGCTCTTCTCTAGATTGGTAAGGGCAGCAGCAAAAACACCCTTGAAGGCGGGCATGCGCGAAGGGTATCGCTTGTACAAGCACTCGTTGCAAAACCACTCGTCAGGAAGATGATCCGAGGGTATCATTCCCACGCATTCAAAGTGGAATGACCGCGGGCATCCATCGCAGCAAACGACATCTCCAGCAGCACCGCATGCAGAGCAATCTTCGTCATTATCCGATACCTAGTTAAAGGGGGTCAAGTTAGTCAAACATTCTCATGTCCGTTGTATTCAGTTCAGCATGCGCTGCACTTCGCGTTTCAACCCGTCCTGGTTGCTGGTTCAAATGCTGGGGGCTGGTTCAGAAAAGCGGATCTTCGGGGGCCACGAAGAAATTACCCCGTTGGTGATCCTGGCCCGACGTGACAAGGTACAGCACAAATTTGGCCACCATCTGGTGAATTTTCGAGCAAAGTCCATGATATTGAGTTTTTCCCGTACATACGTGACCAGTTGAACCCCAGACAGGTTTTGCGCATTTGGGGATGATGGGAATGATGAACAAAGAAATAACATACCTGATCCTTGGCTACGCCGTTGATGGAAGGGGATTCTCCCAAGGGCCGAGGCACTCCAGCAGCAGTTCCACCTGGCTTCTTAATGGGACTAGAATGAAGATATGATTAGCATGATCTCGAGATATAAGTGTTGAAGGAAGATGGCGTGTTCTTGACATCTCCAGATGATGGTCGCGAGTGATGAATAGATCAGCCCAGATGTATGGGCATTTATGACATCTCATAAAACCAGGAGTCTCTTCATAACTACGAGAATTATGGCAATTTGACGATGACTGTGGTGCTCCTCATGATGGGGGCGATGCAGATGGTGACAAGATGATGGTTTGGGTGTGACTTACGATGACTTGACGCGAAGGCCAGTTCTCGGCTTCTTGGGGGGACGTAGCGTGGGCGTTGCAGCCCGTGATCCTCCAGCTGAGCTATCCCTCTCATCACGCTGGAAAGACCACGCAACAGGAGACACGATAGCGTCGGCCTCATCGTGAGGTCTCTTGCTAGCCGACCGTGTAGACCTCGTCGTCGCCGTAGAGACAGCGGCAGATTGACGCGTCTTCCTCGTCGATTTTGCGGGAGTTGTGAAGAGCTCCTCGTCGATTTCTCCTCCCCGGACAGAACTTTCCTGGGCCATAACGCTGTTGGCAAACTTTTGCGCATCGCGCCTCCGGTCCCAAAATGCCTCGTCGTTATCATGACTGGCACGAGCGTCATCAGCGGGGGCAGATGATGCCTTGTTCTTTGCTGTCTTGGACTTGGTGGGCAGATTGGGAAAGATTTGTGCAGCAGAAACCCTTCCTGGCATACTGGCGTCGGCACTCACGCTGATGGTCGCACTTGCGGGTGCATCAGCGTTAATATGGTTGCTGGTGTTGATGTGAGTGTGAGTGTTGGTGTTTGATGTGGGAATGGTGGGTGATGATGGCTGCTGCTTAGTAGACTTGTTGGTCTTGGTGCCGGCCTTGGTCTTAGGCTTGGACTTGTTACTGGTAGTGGTACTTGTCTTGGAGGCGATTGATTTGCGGCGGGTGGTGATTGGCCGAGGTTTTGGCGCATCACTGGAGTCGGGTCCAGGTGGTCCAGGGCGACCTGTACCCCCTCGACGAACCGGGCTGGGGCTGCCCATCATGGCCTCAGGCGACGACAGGCTGAGAGCTGATGAGAGAGATGAGTCGCTTGAGGCTGAGTCTCGCCTGTTTCGCTTGCGCGAGGGCGTTTGAGGTGGGTTGTCCGAAGGCATTTTTCGTGGTGTGTTGCGGGTTGACTGAGCCTGCGCTTGGGCTTGGGCTTGGGTTTGAGATGAGTGAGAAGAGTGAGTGCGAGAATGTGATGTCTTTGCCCTCTTGGCAGCTCGAGCTGGTAGTTGTTGATTGCTCTCTTCTTTCTCCTCCTCTTCATCGACAAACTGCTCCTCGGGCTCAATATCTGTCTCAATGTCTGCAACCTCGACCACCTCCTCCACTTGATTGTGAAGCAGCAACTTGCCGTACGGTGCTGCCTTGGGTTTGTGAGGAGTGAATCTGCTGTTGGTGGTCGGGGGGATAAAATAATAGCATCCTTGGTTGTCCTTCTTGCCTTCCCGCTTCTTCTTTTCTAGTTGCTTAGTAAATCTGCGCATCGTAGCCTCATCAGCCGACTGTGTGAAGACGTCCTCAATCATCGCAACGAATTTGGGATCACCCGACTTTTCGTCGTAGAGGGTCCGCAGCGCCCACGCGGTCGGGTATCGGTAGTGTTTGAGAGCCTCGTCCACTGCAGCCTCAACGACCTTGTCTGCAAAATCTTTATCTTCGGGTTCCACAGGTTCAGCTGCGTGAATAGTCGCTTCTGCTTTGATTGCGTCTGCCTCCACCTCCTCGTCTTCTTCCTCTTCGGAATCCTTGACCACGTTGATGATTTCCACTTTGGCTGCTGGCGTGGCTGCCTTGATTCCCTTCTCGGATCCCCTACGCTCTTTTGTCCCCTTTGCTGTTGGCTTAGTCACAATAGAGCTCCTATGACCGGCTGAAGAGCGCCGCGTCCGCTTTCCGAGAGATACACGACCAGATTGGCGTCGTTTCGGCCGACTCGGATCGTAATCTTCGTCGTTCTCGTCGTCAGCTGCTGCTGCGTCTCTGAGGACAATGGAAACCCTCCGTGGCGGTGTAGGAGGTAGGGTGACAGATGGAGGGGAAGAGTTTGCCGCACTCGCCGTAATCGCAACATCCGTCTCCGCCTCCACATCCGCGTCCACGTCAACATCCACCACTGGGTCGCTCGCGGCAAAGAGCGTTGCGTTTTTGGCAGCACTTGCCCCTGAAGGCCTCAATATAATCCTCTTGACGCCAGAGGTAGTCTCGGGCCCCGTCTTCTTGGGTTTTGGCAGACTTCCCAAGGGGGCCATGTTCTCGACCACGCCGTATCGCACCAGTCCGTCATCCTCAAAGCTCGCCTTGCTCTGCACGCTCGGCTCTAGCCAGCGCTGCATAAATGCTCTTGAGCTCTCGGCCGCCCCCTTAGACGCGTCGAGGACTGCGTTCCATTTGGTATTTTGCGATTGCGCTGGACTAGAATAACGGGATCGTGTAGCGCGGGTATTTGACGAAATCATTGTGCTGGGCTTTGGCTTGCCTGTCCTGGAGGGGGTTGGGCAGCCTGCGTTATGCGTGCGCCTCTCTCTCTCTGCGTGTGCCAGTTGCCGTGGAACGGGCAGCGCACCTCTCTAAGCCTACTAGGGGGATAGTGGTTAGCATGAAAGTCCAAAAGTAAATAGGGGGTAAATAATGTAATTTTTATACTTTTCTTTTGGAAAGCAGCATGAATTACTACCGTATTATCGCGTCTTTCAAGTTCGTGGACGCGGGTTGTTGAAGAGTGAGAGGGTGGGTTGCTTTTCGTTGCAGGTTGAGACTCGGCTTTTGCTCTGTTCTGCTTCCTCGCCTCGACTTGAAAGACAGGACCCATACCCAGTGTCAGTGCATGCATCGGAGCTGACGGCGCGGGTCGGACAAGGAACAAGGGGGGCAAGGCAACCCAAGACGGTGGGAAAAAGAGTTTCTAGCACCTGATAGTCTTTTTCTTCTTTATTTCGCTATTCTTTGGTGGGTTGTGCTGAAGCTGGCGGCCTTGCATCAACAGCAGTTGTCAGTCAACCCTGTGGTAAAATCCACCGGTTAAGAGGTATGACCAAATGTTGACGGTAGTTACCTTGGTACCTTAGTACCTATCCCTTCTTTCAGTGGTTCCCATAGCACCTGGGGCCTCGATCATCTCCCTCCAGCTCCTTATCTGGCTTGGTTGGCTTAGGTCAGTACTCATTTACAAGTGATAAATCCCGGCTGCCTGCCTTCTTTCCTTCTTTTCTCCCTTCCCTTTTCCCTGCCAAAACTTATTTAGTATCTTTCTTTCATCTGGTTTGTGTTACTTACTTCTTGATGGCTCATCTTTTTATCCCATTCTTATCAGAATTACCAGCACTTTAGGCAATTTTGGCCAAGCTTCAGCACTGATAGAGATAGGAGCTCTCCAGTCCTCATCCATCCATCCATCCATCCATAGCTCCCTCCATAGCTCCCTCCCATAGCAACCATTGCAATCCACACTCACTAGTAGTAGTAGCTCAACGTTACCGCCCGTGCTACAGAATTTAAGGTAGAGTAGCTTGGTGACTTCTAGGCTGTTAGTCTGTCATCAAGCTATGTCAGACCTCTTCGATCTTCTTTAAAAAAATATGTTGTTGTGATGGTTGCCGACACATGATACGAATAGGGGCTACCTCTGGTCGCCTTTGTAATCCTTAGTTGCACCTAGAAATCGCTGGTCATGAAGCCACTGTGACGGATAGATTATGAGGGGGGAACAGTCTAAAAATCCTGGTTCATCAACACTGGGCTATTGGTGCTGTGCTCAGATTGCCCAACAGTGCTCCTCTGCTGGTTGCAAGTCACAGCAACTTGCCTACCTTAGGCAGCCAAGTCCAAGTCACCGACTAATTGGTTGGTGACTGATATTTGCCTGTCTGACTTTGCTCTCCGCATTCTGTTACCTACCAGGCGCCTTTTTTCGCAGACCATGTCCAGTCAGGGGGCCTGCGCCATGAGCAGACATCCTACATTGATTGACGCCGAGTTGGTCACAAACCCTTAGTTGACAAACGAATGCACTGCTGTTAGCAACAGTCATGCCGGCTTGTTGCGACCATCTCCCGCCCTCGTACCATCATGTGAGTCTTGGCCTTCCCACCGATTTCCTATGTTCAATGGATGCATCACAAACACCTGTATCGAGTCGCCCAGATTTGAATCACAAATGCATTCATGGTTGATCAGTATCAGGCTGTGTGAGATTTATATATATCTTTCTGGTCGCTCTACACCATCTGATCAAAACGGCCGATGTCGGGTTTGGCGATTCCAGTCGTCCCTTTCAGCCTTCCAACAGTTTTCCTATGAAGATGTTTTCCTTCATGTGTATGGCCCATCCAATGGTGGTAAAGTCGTTGGCCCAAACTGCCGATATGCATCCTCCTTGACTCGCGCTTCTGGTTTCACAAGTCCTCAGGTCCTTGGTCTTTCCGCACCTCTTCAACGCATCTTTTAATATCGTTACCTACCTTACTCTTCGTCACCCTCCTTCTTGGCGGCCTTCTTCTTGGGCTTGCTCTTCTTCTTGCCAGTGTTTCGGGCAATGGGCTGCTCCAGAATCTTGAGAATCTCCTCGTCCTCGATCTTCTTGTCGGTCTCGTACTTCTCAAGGTCCAGAGCGGGAGGAGCACCAAGCTTGGTGATACCGTTCTTGGTGATAGCTTGAATTTATGTCAATATCAACTGTCGTACCTTGTATTTGTTACACGGAGTATTACTTACCAAAGGTTGTAAGGTATCGGGCAACGGGAGAGTTGTCCTTATCGCCAACGAGCTCGTATTGGCGGAAAACATTTCCTCGGACACACTCGACGACACCAGACTTGGCATCGCGCTCGTCCTCAAGCTGTCGCAAGCTGAAGGGGAAGGTACCGAACTTCTTCTGGACCTCGTTGAGGATCTTACGCGAAGTAGGTCGCTTCAGGCCATAAGTCTGGTTGGTGCGGCGGTGAAGAGTGGCACGCTGGTCAAGTCCCTTGACCTTGCCAGAGCCCAGACTGACACCAACCTCAACACCCCAAACCTCACCAATCTCGGGAACACCCTCGCCCTTGGTGCCCTCTGCAGGGGAAAGGACGATCTTCTTGCTGCCTTCGATCTCGTTGTGGTCGAAGAGCCACGAGGTGGTGCTCTCGACAATGCTGACCTCGTAGGTCTTGGCAACCTTCTCCAGGAGGCTGGTGATCTTGGCCTGTGTAGGGGCTTTCTGGGCAGCAGCCTTGGCCTTCTCCTCATCGGAGCCTTGGGCCAGCAGACCAGGGGGGATCATCAATCGCAGGAGGACCTCGTTGATGTAGTAGTTGGCAAGGACCAGATCGGCAGTGCGGCCAGTGATCTTCTCGCCGGCCTTGTCTTCGGGGGTAGCGATGATGGTGTCACAGACGATGGAGCCGAAACCATCGATTTGAGCACCAAGCTGGATCTTGATAGCCTCGCCATCCTTAATCTCGGCGCCGGCCTCAGCCTCGTCGGAGGTGAGAGGAGTGTAGGGGGTGACGTAGGACGAAGGGGAGACAGTGGTGGGGTGAGAGAAACCTTTTCAACGGCGTTAGCTATGTCATCAGGGTCAGACTCGTGTAGTACAAACCCTTGTTAATTTTCTTTCCTCGGTAGACCTTGGAGATCTCTTCCTCGATGAGCTTGTCTCCCTGCTGGCAGATATCGACAATCTTGGCTCCAGGAACGACGAGTTTGGAAACCTCAGCAAGAACCTTCTCAGAGATCTGAGCGGCGGTCTTGTATTTGGTGAGGGTATCTGGGTTGGCCAGAGAGTAATCTGAGTGCTTGTGTCAGTATGCCAGAGCTTCTTGCCATGATTTTTTTAAGCTGGACGATGCCATCGTGGGGCATTGGTGACGAGGGCGTTGGCAAGAGTGAATGGGTTGGTTTGTTGTTATGGCGGGGCAGCAGGTGAGTGGTGATGAAGTAACGAGGGGTAGCAACCAGCACCAGCACCAGCACCTGATTGTGCAGTGCAGAGTCGTAGCTGAGCTTGAGCTGGAGCTTGTAGAAGCAAGAATACAGAAGCTCATGTACATTTCGGTCCAGGACTTGACTTGATAGAACGACTTACCGGCTTCCTTGTTCTCCGACGACATGGTGGGCAATTTTTCTGTTTGACTTGGTTGGGTTAAAAAGTGAAGAACTACAAATGCCGGGGCAATGTGGATGAAAGCTCGAGTAGGTCAGTCGCACAGAATCAGAATGGAATGGAATAGGTCAGGTAACTGGAGAGTCAGTGGGTTTTCCGGCTGGAATGGGAAGTGGGGATTGAGCTGGAGGGCTTCAACAGCAGGGTTTTGATGTTAGTACGTTTAGTGGAGGGGTTAGACTACCTTAGTACTTTATCGAACTCAACTCAACCCATACGAGAAAGAGAGAGAACCTTAAGAGTGCCTTAGTAGGGTAGGTCGGGTTATTATCCACCAGCACCACGACGCTATGTCTTTGGAGATATTGCAATCTACTTGTATAAGACATGATAGTTTTGCTATTCGTTGTCAGGCTCATACCATTCCGAACTCTACTCTACTCTCTTCTACCTAGTATATACTCTGGAGTCGTCGACTCGAGTGCAGTACTAGTACCGCCCAGTAAATAAAGATGGATATCCGTGTCGTGTGGGCAACTGCCCTTGTGCGCGCAACCAAGCGCCACATGCTCATGCATGATCCCAGATCTCGCAAAGGTCTGATTTGTATTGCTCTATCTGTTTGTGTACCTCACGCAATTGAGGGATGAGAATCATACTTTTACGCCTCCCATCCAATCTATATCCATCCATCATCATACGTTTCCTACACTCAAGTCAATATATCATTGTTGATGACACATTAGAGACAAAACTACACTGTTACCCAGTAGTTCGTAGGTGATCATGACTTCATCCAGCCCTATTCCGCCTTGGGCGTTCAGTCACTCCCGTGCCGGTTCCCTTTGAGGCTACCCTACACTTTTCCACACGTCGATCAGTTCAGCACCAAATTTTGGCATCCACGATAGATAATCACGTCTAGCAACCGTTTATACATTTTGACTTGTAGGTATCTGGAAAATCTCTCGTCGCAATGGAATATAGTTGGTCGTTGGGCTCTTCGGGTATTAAAACACGTTAACCTGTTTCTGGAACCATCTTTAAAACAAACATCGTTACAAAGACAAACCACCAGCAAGTATTACCGATTAATACAAATGTTAATGTATCATAGTTACAGGATTTCGCCAAACACTACAATAAAGTCGAAATAACACATACCTTGCCAGATAAGTCACTCTCAAAAATGGTTTTCACAAATTCGGATTGTTGTAGGTTGAGATATGCACGCCACATACGCTTTATGCTCATGTGGCGCAGTCGATGACTGGTACATCAGGTAGACTGTATAAATGGTGGGACCCCATGTATACACTACCAGCCACGGAGCGAGTAGTCGCAGCTTCCCGTCGCGGTATGGCAGAATCTCCCAGCCTGCTGTTACAGCTGAACTGAACAAATCCTCAAGCCTCGCGCCTTTTCTACCTGAGGTAGACTTCCGCCCAACAACGTCGAACCCATCCGCCAGAGACAACGCTCCTTAACGAAACCGTCCACATACATCTATAGCCGCCTCGCGAATCGAGTACACCCTATACTTATTCTGCTAATTCCTTTCCGACGCGGCCCTTCCGCTGCGCTGCGACCCGCGACCGCGATCCACGCTCCGTAAACCCTCTAAATATGGCTGCTCAGCCGTCCGCGTCTTCGTCAACGGCGCCGGCTACGGGCCCGGCATCCGCAGCGGATTCTGAGAAAGATGCACACTCTTCAACCCCCGCAAGCGATGTACCGGTGCGCACAAAGGAGTCATTTGATAAGTTGATGGTGGAGCGGTTCATCACCCGTGATGCCATCGCCGCTGCCGCGCTCGGTGGTCAACTCGACCAGACCCGTAAAATAATGAGCGACACGCGCGACAAAATCCAAGAATATCGCCAAGTTCGCACAGACTACCGCCAATGGTTTCCACCATCGAGACTCTATGGCGAGGGCTACAATGGCTTCGGTAACGGATACACAGAGAATCAGGGACCGTCGCGCATTGTCTATCCCTCTCAGAAATCTCGACCCGGGCAGAGAACGACGCCTCCTCTCAAGTACAAGCGCAAGGATATGCTCAAACAGGCCGAGCAGCACGAAGAGCTGGTGCCTTTGCGTTTGGAAGTTGAATGGGACAAGATCAAGCTGCGCGATACATTTACGTGGAACCTACATGAGAGGCTCCTTCACGTCGAGTTGTTCGCGGCACAGCTCGTAGAAGATATGGGACTGAAGCCCCCTGCGTCACAACCGGTATATGAGCAGGTAGTGCACCAGATGCGCGAGCAGCTTAATGATTTCTACCCCCTGGTATACTCTGAGGACGATGCGCTCGACCCAGAACTTCCATATTCAGCTTACAAGAACGACGAGATGCGAGTTCTCATCAAGTTGAACATCACAATCGGTCAGCACACTCTTGTTGACCAATTCGAATGGGAAATCAACAACCCCTCAAACTCACCAGAGGACTTTGCAGCTAATATGGCGCGGGACCTTTCTCTATCGGGAGAGTTCACAACCGCCATTGCACACTGTATTCGAGAGCAGACTCAACTCTTTACTCGGAGTTTGTACAGTGTCGGCCATCCCTTTGACGGACGCCCGATTGAGGACCCCGATCTTGTTGGCGCGTTCCTCCAAACGCCCCTCCCCAATGTCTTCCGACCTCAACAACAGGCCAAGGACTATGCGCCATATCTCTACGAGCTTAGCGAGGCCGACCTGGAAAGGAATGAGACGATATTCTCCCGTGAGCAGAGACGCCAGAAACGATCGATCAATCGACGAGGAGGTCCACAGTTGCCTGATCTTAGAGAGAGGCAAAGAACCATACGGACGCTCGTTGTCTCGTCTGTGTTGCCTGGCGCTGCAGCCTCTATTGAAGAAAGCCGATTGTACAAGAGAGCTGCTGGTCCCAGAGCGAAGCGCCCTATTCGGGATGGGGATCTTTCTGAATCCGACGACAGCGAAGACTCGGCTCCTGATTCTCCTGCCCCCTCACAAATCACGGGCGGTACTGCTCGAACACGTGGCATGCGTGGTGCTGCATCGGCTGCCCAGCAGAGAATGGCCAACCTTGGTCGATCTGAAACCCCTGAGGCCAGCGCAATCGCACACCACCACGAGACTAGAACTTCCCGCCGATTTAGAGAAGAAACAGAAGAGCCCTCACAGTTGATTGTGACACTCAGGCTTAGCCCGGATAAGCTGAGACGGTTGATGAACCGCGACTATTCAGACCTAACAGCACCGTCTCACGCACCTGTAGCTTTCCCGCGAGCTCCCAGCGCTTCTACTCCCTCGAAATCCATGCCCCCGCCACCTTCAACACCGTCTAGCGCCCCACCTCATGCGTCGATGACACCCTCTTCATCGCTCCCCCCAGGTCAGATAGGTCGATTACCGGCCCCTCCAACGATACCCGGACAGTCCGCTTCTATCCCACAAGTAGGTCGCCAAACCTAATCTTTCAATAAAACGAATGCCAGAGTTCGTACTGACAGAGTCCCTTCCTCAGCCCCCACCCCCTGAGTGGCTTGTCAATGCCCTCAAGGAATTAGAGAAGACATACAACCGTGGTGACAGGTTTGAAGCCATGATGAAATACTCCTATCTTGACCCTGTAACGGAGCTGCCTATTCAAGGCCAGCCACTGCCCGACGGTGTCAAGTATGCCTGGCTGCCGCGCATCCGTTGTCTGGATTGCACAAACAAGCTATATACACCCGGCCCTGATATGACGGTTCGGAAATTTGAAGCTCATCTTGAATTTTCAGGCCACAAGAACGCGGTCGCTAAGCGTGTGGCAAGAGAGGCCAACCCCTAAGTTTGCTATTTACCTAGGCGTTTCTCAAGTGGGAATACCATCCTAGGAGTTGCGTGGATTTGTTCTCATGGGTGGACTGTATCTTATTAGACGACAAAGTGGCGTTGCTTTCCTTCTTCCTTTTGGTGCAGATCATGCGTTTTCTGAAAAGACAGAGTTACAGGTGTTTTTTAAAAATCATTTTTTTGGGCATAAAACCTCAAGCTGAGAGGGAGAATGAGACGATAGGATATGGATGCAATGAGCAAATGTCTCTTACTCCTTATGGGTTGGTATGTCCGTTTGGAGTATTGAAACGACAAGGGAGAATTAGGCGCTGTGCAGCTGGGTCAAGATAGGGAGTGAAATGTCAACAGTGAAGCGCTTGCTTTATTTATTTCTGTTTATAAATGACCTGGTGTTCATTAATCTGCTATGATTGCAATATGCACGAGCTCAAGCGAGACCATAGCTTTATACATCAAGCATGTCAAAACAACATAGTGCATTGGTAGTCCCGGAAGAGCGGGTATACGAGAGTATGAATACAGACACAAACCAAAGACTCCTGCCCAACGATGATGGAAGTCAAACTGCCCTCCACCATTGAATCTCAAGCCTATATAACAAGAAGGAGAACACCACGAGCACCCCTGCAAGAATAGACATCATTCCAAAAATGACGATATATCATATTTTCAACTTTGTCCCTTTCGCACTATTGATTACTTACTCCTCGGCATCAACGTCCATATATTCTGCGCTCTTGTCCCGTCGCGATCTTGTTGCCCTAGTTGGTCGCTTCGCCTCAGTGCCAACGTTGGCTTTGGCAATTGGCTTGGCAGCAGCTTTGCTCTTTGATGCAGCTGCGGAACCACGTCCATTGGATTTGGGCTGTTCATGCTCGTCTTCCTCCAGCGCTGGTGGACCTTCATTGTCGGATTCGTCGTCCTTGTCGGCTGCTTCCTCAACCTCAGGGGCATCCGACAGCTCCGACTCCTCATCACCTGAACCAGACTCACTTTCCTTGTCATCACCGTAACGCCACTTAGCAACACCCTCCAGCATTTCCTCCTCATCCTCCTCGTCCTGTCGCTCAGTGTAGATGGACACCTTGTGAGCTCGACCACTACGACGGCGCTCTGAAGGTGGCGGAGAATCTTTGACTGGCCTAGGCTTTGGTTTTGAGGCTTTTTTCGCTTTGGGCGTCTTGGGCTCTCGCTTCTCCCTGATCACCGTTTTGATTTGAGTTCTCGCTCTCTTTGATGGCGGGTCCTGCTTTTCGCTCATTGACTTTCGCTTCTACAAAAGTGTGTTAGCAGTGGTTACAAAACTGGGGAAGCACATCACAAACCTTCTTGCGATCGAGAGCTCTTAGCAGATCATCCAGCTTCTCATCCAATTCTTCTGGCATGTATTGTTTTTGTGCGATCTCATGTGCTGCCTCGCTAGATGGCAAAGTCTGGACGATTCCATTTGGCAGACCAACCTTGCCTGGATATGCTTGAAAGACCCAGTTCCTCTTCTCTTGCCACTTGCGTGTCACGGCCATTGCAATGTCGGCCAGCACATACAGCCTTTCACTATCCTCAGGATTCAGTGCGTCCCGCGTTTGCTTGACACGCTCCGCGTATTTATAAATCAGCGAGATGTTGTCCTCCGATGCACATGTGTTCAAGTAGAAGATGAAGTAATTGGCAAAATCGGCCAGGTCATCAACATCAGAGCTGTAGTCAGGATGGTGGGCCAGTAGAGGAATGAAACGACTTATCATGGCCTCTAGTACTCGCGTTTTATTCTCAGCAAATAGTCGGGCTCGGGATTTCAACCACGTTTCTACACGTGTCTTGAGCTCTGAGGCCGGCTCAAATGCAGCCAGGAAGAGCATCGTGTAAAATCTTGCTCGTAGTCTTCCTTGAGTGATGTAGCTTTGCAGTTTCTCCATAAAGAAGCGACGGACTTGAAGCTCAGTGTCTTGAATGAGCTCAGCAAGTTTGTTGAAACTGGTAGGGTCAAACTCGTCATCATACTTTTTGACAGTGCACAACTTCAGGATCATGAGCCCAGCGAGAAGCCTGAGTCGCTTCTTGTGAGCTAACGGAGTATCCTTGACTTTGCAGAACTCTCCTTCCGCAACCACGAATTCTTTCAAAAGCTTGAAGACAAGTTTCACTCGAACTAAGGCATCCTCATCGTCCTGGTTTGCGAGTGCTTGGTTGACCAATGTTCTCATCGACAGGCATTTTGCCTGAAGCTCTTCATTTATGTCATCATCATCAAGCCATGAAACCTCGGTCTTCTCCTCATCGGTCCGAACTTGGCGCAGGATTTGCTTGATCGTTAAATCGTTGATCTTTTCGTCAAAGTCCACAGTAACAGTTGGTGCCATGCGCTCCAGCTGGCTGACTGCGGCTAACCTCGTCAAAAAGTGCGGCGAGCCATACTTCAGGTCCTTCATGACCTTCTGGAGAAGAGTGGTTGCGGTAACCTTACTTTTGTCGTCATTCTTGGCCAGCAAAATCTTGATGGCATACTTGGCACTCCGGGCAGGAGTCCCATACAAGGCATAATTCATGAGAGCTTGAACGAACTTCTTGTCATAAGCAACATCGTCGGGATACCTCTTCGAATAAGATGAGTATGCCTTCAGAATATCCACCACACCTGGTTCATTAGGTCGGCTCTCTGAAGGTGCTTGAGTAATGATCTCCTTTTGCAGGTTTTCCGAGTGAGCCTTGAAAAGATCAGGGTTTCGTTGCGAGATATCATTCAGAACCTCATGGGCGACAGTCGAGAACCCTGCTTTATCGTTCTTAGAATAATCCATGATCGTAGCAAGGTGGCTTCGATTATACATCAACGAGCTGGAGCGGTATAGCAGAGGAACAAGAGTGTCCAGGCAGACTGTGGCTTCAGGCTTTGCCTGGATCTTGGTCACCAGCTCGTGAATTGCTCGCCTGACGTTCATATACTCAGTTTCGGTATTTATACAGTACCTGATGAGCTGGTACCAACGGCGATCATTAATTCTCGCGAACTTCTGCAGATCACTGCGGACCTTGAGCGGATCAGGGAAGAACGTGCCGAACCACTGGAAATTCCTGCCCAATGCAGCCTTGATTTTCTCTTCGTTCGAGTCAATGACGCCGCCGTTGTAGGCCTCGCAATGCTGAAGAAAGATCTCCACGCCCTTGGCGACCTGTGGCTGACGAGCCTGCATATTGAAAAAAGCTGTTTTGGCTGAAGGATTGAGAGACTTGAGCATCAACAGGATTCTCTCTGAACGAATCTTATCCTGCTCCGCCTGGTTGCTGGCACTCTGAGACTGAGAGGTGGACTTTGATTTAGCACCTTTGATGGATGGGTACTTCAGAGGAACCAGACACTCAAACATGACACGATCCAAGAGAACATTGAGATCCGAATCGTTGACGTAAAATGCGTTGATGATGCGGGAGGGTATTCCGCCGAGACAAGATGTAACAGCCTCTTGCTCATCGGCAATCTCACCGGCGCCGACCGCCCAAAGCTTACCCAAGAGAACCATGGCATCAACACGCACAGCAGGCTTTCGATCGCGACTTCGATCTGCCAAGCTGGCAAATATTGAGCCCGGCTTGTCGACACCGCCAAGCGCTCCCAGTTTCAGAACGATATCGCGGAAATCGAACAGCTCAATCGCTTGTACTGCAGCCAGTCGGACCTTCTCTTCGCTATCGTTCAATTTGTCGCCGAGAGCCTTGATGAGCTCGTTCTCTTCCTCACGGCTCAGTCCAATACCCCCTGCAGATGTAGCCAATATGTAACCAGCAGCTGTGACCCAAGCGGTGCGGATGGTGCCTGTTTTGTCGTTTCTCCTTCCAACAAAGTTGCGGTAGGCAGCGTGATGAGTTTGGGCAAAAGACTGAGGTGAATAAGGCTTTGTCAAGACATTTTCGACGGCCGGAGCAGGAACCTCATCCAGTAGTTTCAACGGAGGATACGCCAGCGGATCGAGTGAAGGGCGAGGTGGAGGTCCTGCTGCACCAATACCCGAAATCATGTCGCCGATTGTCTCTGTAGCAATCTGGCGCAGATGGACATTATCAGCGGAAAGTTCGGCTTCGACTTGTGGTATCACGTTGAGAAGCACTGCTGGTGCGGCTCGCCACAACTCGCGAATGAGTAAATGGGCTTGGCGGAGACTCTTTAGGTCTGCATCAGACGGGCCTGCAGTGGCGTCTTCATCGTCGGAGTCATCGGTTTGTCGATGACCATTCGCTTTGGTTGCGAATCCCGAGGCGTTGAAAATAACGTCGCTGAAGTACTGGCTCACGTAACGAGCCATCTTATCAGAACATCCATTGCAAATATTTTTTGCCATGACGTAGGCTGGAGGCTCAGCCTTGAGGAGAAGTGTGGACTGGTTTCCATTCTGTCCCTTGTTACGATTGCCCCCTGGGGGGGCGGCCCTCAAGAATTGGCTGATGATAGCATCGACAACCTGGGGTGATACGCCGCCGGATTCATCGATCAATTGCATCAGCATCTCTGTCAGATGGAGCTCGACGTCTTTGGCGACCTGCTCCTCAGTAGCTGCTTTAGACCCTGATGTTTCTACGCCGTCAAACGTGTTGTTGAATAGTCGCACAAGGAGTTCATCGGCCCCAGATATCTCATGGAGAAGCAAAATACTCTTGACTTCTGTCAGAGATGTAAGAACGTATTTGTGCTGGCTGTCATATGGGTTCGTGGGGTTGTGAAGAGCGGGCAGAATATCTTTAATGAACAGAGTGAACATCATCTAGTACATGTTAGCATTTATACCAACACAAACAAAAGAGGTATGCCAGACGCACTTTGAGTTGATCGTCAGAGAAGGGTGCATCAGGGACACAGAGCCGCAGAATGTCGACTAGACAACATGCTGTATATGCCTTTACTCCGCGGTCCTTGTGCTGGAGTAAGTTGCGATGTCCCAACTGCTTGGCAACATTTGTGAGGGAGTCGAGGTCGGTAGCGCCCTGATCAAGCTCTGATAGCTCCTTGGACAACTTGTCGAGTCGCTTTATCAAGGTGCCAGTGGGAATTGGTTTGGCGGGTCTCCAGGAAAGCTCCTCATCGAATTCCAAACTGCGTTGCTCGCCTTCCTCTTCATTTTCCGAAGCTTGATTGCGCTCATCGGGCTGCTCTTGTTGTTCTGGTTCTTCCTCCTCGTTCTGTTCCACCACCTCTTCTTCTTCCTCCACCACCTCAGCGGGCTTCTCGTTACGCGCGCGACGTCGCGCCATTATGCGCTATGCAGAACCCGACGTTCAATTCTCAGCGAAAAGACAAGGCGAGGAAGAGGCCCTGGGGAAGGGTTTGCAGAATTACGTGTCGATAATAGGGTGTTGATGTTGTAGTTTGGCGTCGTGTTGGAATACGAGAATTCGTGGTGCGCAACAGTACTAACACGGGATCGAATGCGCTCACAGGATGTATGTAGTAAATGCAGGATGGTGACAACAATCGCCTCGGCTGAGTCAAGCGATTGCTAATAGAAGGGTATAAATGCGATAAGATTGTTTGTCGTAGAGTCAGTAGAGTCCCTGTCTCAGTCCCGCTGTCCAAGATGAAAGTTGGTGAAAGTGGGAGAGGGAGAAGCTCGATAAGCGGAGGCGTGTTCCGTAGCCGTGGCCGTGGCTGTCCGTGTGCGCGACGCGACCTTACTTTGGGCTGGCTCTCCACTCCACTTTAGGAAGACGAGAGCTTGCCATCCAAAACGCACATACATTAAAGCTAACTGCTATCTAGTTACCTTAGTTTTTTTTTCTTCTAGGCTATGCTAAGCTAGACCAGGGAAGCTCCCGACTACCAATAGGAAAAGATCCTCCGGTATGCTGTTACTGAGCTCACTCATCTTTGTGGCTAGCTGCATAAACTCGCCAACGTCGAGTATGGTTCCAACCACGCAGTCCAGTATTATGCGGTTAACTACCTACTACCTACTACTAGACCGGCTGTTTTTAATAATAGTACACGTCATTCTTAGGTCAATATGAATATTTGCATGACAACCTAGACTAACTTAAGAATATTAAAGGGAGCCTTTTAAGCTAATTAATTAATAATAAATTAATAGTTAAAACTTAAAAGATCTTTAAGAAATTAACTAAAGAAAAGTCTTCTATTAAATCTATAAGCTAGATTTAGTAAGTTAAAGTCTATTAATATAGGCAGACCTATTATCTTAACTACTCTAACTAGATTACTCTTATAAAATAGAGTTATTAGAGTTAACTGAGAATTTAAAGCAATTTACAGGTTAAATAGATTGCTATTTAGATAATATAGAAAGTTAATTTAAATAGGCTTAAATTTAAAAGTTAAACTTATAAGGATTAATCTAATTATATAACCTTTACTTATTCTATTACCTTTAGAGACCAGTTAATATTATTAACTGTATTTTTAATTAGAGATTAAAAACCTTATAAATTAAAGTATATTTTAATATATAATAGTATATTATTAAGTATTCTATTTAGCTATAAATATAAGTTAAAGAATAATACTTTAAGGTAAGAAAAGGTATACAGACTTAGGGGGTATACAGACTAGTAGTAAGTTAGTCTAGATAGTATAGATACTTAATAAGCGATCATCCAGTTCGTTCTCGATCCCACCTCTGTTTACTAGGTAAGCACACATATTAAGCACGTTTGACCTGCTTGAAAGACCGCATCTACAAGTTAATGCGCTGTGTGTCTCAAGCGGACTGCTGTGCAAACTTATCCAACCACTTTGCTTCAAACTGTGACAGAGAGCTTATTGTCGACTGAAGCTGGGAATCGTATCGCCAAGTCCAACAACGAGTAAATAATGTATTTCACTTTATCTAGGAAAGCATTAGGAAACACCGCAACAATTCCTTGATACGCAGATTTTTTTAATAAATGAGATCGACATGAATTTACCCAAGTCTGTATCTCGTTTCTTGGTTGTTGTATTAAAATTTGAACTATACAGCATGAAGCTGAATTACCACCTACACAAGTGACGGTGAATCGGAGGATAGAGGTATGGACCAGGACACTCCTCGAGTCTTCTATATCTGTTACTGGCCTCTCATCAGTCGATTGACCCATAACCTCGTTTTTAATAGTGCTTTGGTTCGGTCGGCTCTCAAAATGGCAGAAGAAAGTACGCGCACAGCATGTATGCGTCGTGGAAACATTGTAATACTCGAGTCGTCCCATCGTAGCCGTTGATGTACGACAACGATCATGTTTGCTTCATTTCACCGCGAGGCGACATTGTCACATAACCCCCCCTTTGTGGTTCCGCGCAAGAAAGTTCCCTAGCGGTTTCGGCCTGGAGTAGCAGAGGCTACATATTCGTAGCACAAGCCTGACCGTGTCGTCTGTCATGCGTCGAATCATTTTCTTGATATGCCGTAGAAAGGAATGGACGGAGTAATTCAAGTTGTCCAACTGAGAAAGGGGTATCCCGTTGATGGAAGTAGAATATGGAGGTACGGTGTTGCGTCTTTGCTGCGGTGCTTTGGATGGCAAGCTTCTGAGTACAAGTTGAGTGGTCCTCCCAGGGAAGAACGATCCATTCCCTTCTCTTTCTTCTTACTTGCCTACCTACCTAGATACAGGTTTGCTACATCTTCTCTCTTTAAACCCGGCTCGTTGTTTCTGCTCATTCTCTTCCGCACTCGACCAACTCTCGTTTGATACAGCACTGAGGATATAAAACAAAAGTATCTATCACCAGCTTCGCTGTAAGTAGACATCTACATTTATCCCCTGATTCGATTTCCCTTGCCCAATCGCAAGAATCACAATTCATTAATTGTTTGTAATGTTCGGAGCGCATACCTTTGAACTGAGGGAGGGTAAATCTGGCAGTGTTAGGTCTGCCACTGCCTGCCAGCCGCAGACCAGCCGACAGAGAAGCCAGGATGCGTGTGGACTTTCCACAGGCGGCCCTCGCTGCCTGCAGGTGCAATGAGTGAATCACAGTCTCTTTCTTTTCGATTACCAGGGTGATTTATACCTAGGTTCCTGCCGATTTGTTTATTTCTTCGAGTCACCACCTGCTTATATTCCCCTCCTTCCCACCTTCGTCCCCCTTCTCTGCTTCACTCCTCCACCAAGCTTCATTAACACAACGTCTAACATTCTTTGCCCTCCATATCAGAAAATCCGTTATTGTATGTCCGCCTTTGGTATGTTTATAATCTGCTTGAATTTCTGCCGGTCGCCTTCTGCCCTTCATCTCCTCATCGTTATTGTGTCGGCTGCACGTTCGTAGTGAACTGCAGTCATGCAAGCATCTGCCTAAGGTGAACCTCTCACTAACTGCCACCATAGTCACTTTGATTATCCATCATTACTCTCTGCCAACTGATCCAAGTACGTCGTCCGTTTTCTTTTGCCGTCCCTCAAGACTGATTGTGTCTCCAGTGGCGACCGTGATGGATGCTGAAAAGGGCGAGGCAACCCCCCACGTACCCAAGACGAACAAGAACAAGGCCAAGGCCAAGAGACCCTGCCCTGTGAAGAAGATTCTTATCGGCACTTTGCTTCTCATATGTCTTTTCTTTGCCATGTTCGGCATGGGTATTCTTGGCGCAAACTTTGGTAGGTCTCAGGTCTCCATATCACGACGGCATGAAACGACTGACTGTGAATAGTTGGGTCTTCTGATGAAGCCTCTGATGAGCCTGTACTCGCCGTCCAAGCCGCCGGTACACATCAGGACCATTTCATGGCCCGCCGTGACCAGATCGCTGGTGCTTCGTACCCAATCTCGTATGCATCCAGCACATGAACATTCTGAGGATCTGGGGCTGATTATCTACACAGGACCAAGACTGCGCTGTCTACTATCTATGAGGTCAGACACACTCCCACTCTTGAGATCGAGACTGTATTCGAGACTGTCACTGGCACTACCTACCTTACTGTGCCCGATGAGGTCTCTGTTTCCGTCTCAGCCACCACTTTCGAGGAAACTACCGAGTACTGCGAGGATCGAGTCGTTACCATGACGGAGACTGTTACCTTCGTTGTCACTCCTGACGAAAGCCCTGAAGTTACCTCTGCTGTTCTCCCTGGAACGCCTGTCATTGTCACCGAAGAGCCCCAAACAGTTACAGAGACCGAAATCGACACTTCTGTCACTAGCGGCCTTCCAGATGCCATCATCACTGGCAACCCTGAGACTGTTACAGAAACCAACGTCGATACCTCGGTCACCAGTGGTCTTCCGGATGCTACTGTCACTGGAAACCCAGAGACTGTCACAAAGTCCGAAACCGACACTTCGGTCGCTAGCAACCTTCCAGATGTCACTGTCACTGGCAATCCAGAGACCATCACTGCCACCGAAGTTGATACCTCAGTCACCAGCGGTCTCCCAGATGCTATTGTCACTGGAAACCCAGAGACTGTCACAAAGTCCGAAACCGACACCTCGGTCACCGATAGCATCTTCACAACCATCACCGTCTCGAACATATTCCCCCCCGATGCCGATGTGCCGAAAAGCACTGTCACGTCCTGTACCACCTTCGTTCTGACACTTCCCTACCCCAAACCTACAAGTATTGCTGGTGTCCCCCCTGAAAGCACATTCACCGCGACGATCTACGAAACCGAGGGTGATGCTTCCACCTCTACCACGACAGTTTTCGTCCCCCCGTCCCCTTACCCTCCTTACCCAGCCGCTAATGACACTATGTTGCCTGACAGCACCGGCAACAGCCCCATTGTGCCTCACATGCCCACTCCCACTCCAGTCAGTATCTCTGGCGGCACCAAGAAGCCTGAGCCTCGAGGTTGGGGAGGCACCAGCGGAACCACCAACCTCAGCTGCACTGTCATGCTTGTTGCTGTCATCATGTTTCTCCTTTAATTTCTACCAGGGAGATACCGCGCAACGCGACAACTTTGGAGAACCCTGCGAAGTGGATGAAGGGTTCAGATTCACTTGTAATGAATGAACCCATTGCTCTGGCGTCTTGGAGTTTCATCGGTCGGAACTGGCAACAGACTTGGCATGAGAACTGGAAAGCAAAGCGAGGGGGTCTGTAAATCTGCTTTTGGCTTGCGCTATGCTGCATACCTAGGTAATGCATAAGGTGACGTTGGGTGCTAGGTATAGATAATAAAAGTTTAATAGCATAACATGATTATTTTACTCCGGAAACGCACGCCTTGTTTTGCCCTAGTTGGAGTATTTTGTGATTTGACTTGATGATGTGCAGTCAAGATAATTTCGGGGCAGTGGCCGCGACAGTAACAAATCATGGATGGTGCTCTTCTAGATGCCAGGTACGGCAGCACTGAAACATAAATATCCCCTTCCTGATGCCTTTTACAACGCCTCGCCCGATCGATACAGAACCAATATCCTTCTAGACGCCATGTCCGTGGAGCAACTGTTCTACTTGGAGCCCCTGCTGGCCCGAGCCTTCCACGCGTTCTTGATATCACCTGCTGCTCTATACAGGTCCTTCTCCGAGACTCTGTCCTCAATGCTCTGAAGCACACTTCTAGTGGTGCTGGTATGATTCGCCTCATTCTTGTCGTCACGGAAACGAACAATACGCCATCTTCCCTGTTCGTCAATATTGCATTCGACGATGCGCCAGTCTAATGGGTCGTTGAGAGATTTGAGGGTTTCCCACTCCTCCTCATTGATATGCACATCGTTGAAGAATTCGTATTTATCAGGTCCGCTGTCCCCTTTATACACGTATAGTTCGGCTTTCGGGATGCTGTCATAGTCGATGAATGGCTCTGTGATGCCCTCCCGACGCTCTGACTCTGCAGGGTCAACCTGTTGGAAGGACAGGCGCAGACGACAGTCAATGGTGTTCTCTTCTGGGGGCTTCCACTTCAAGATGTGAGTGTCGGTACCGTGTTTGTAGGGCGTGGTGCGACAAGTGAAGATAAGTCCATCGTTACCGTGTTTCAGCTTGGGTAGAATATCTCTAAACATCATGTCGATGGCGTAGGCGAACTGGGGCTTTTTCATCTCGACGTAAAAGGGCTGGAATTCCAGTTCCTGGGGGTACTCCTGGTACAGCTTCTTGTATGGGCGGTAGAATCGCTGGTCGAAGTACGCGAGGCGCTTGTCGAGTGTTCGCTCCATAAGCAATGCACCGTCCAGCACCAGGCAATCGAATACAAGGAACATGGGGACGCGCTTCCCGTCTGAGCCGGTGTCCCAAACCAGTTCGCCATCAATCAGCGTGTTTGTATGGAAGGCTTCCGGGGAGGTCTCGAGAGGAAAGTGAAGGCTCCTGTTTGTGATGAACCAAAAGTCGTTTTTGCGATCGATTAGGTAGTGCGCCTCGTTGTTGTTCTCGTCGGTTGTCGAATAAAGAAGGTATCTGATACCGTCAGACTTCTCGACGACATAGTAGCTGCAATCCAGTGTTAGCTCAGATCGTCGAATGTCAGTGGCTGTTCCTACTCGTGCTGTGCGAGCTCGTCGAGATGCTGTCGGGCGAAGCTCACTGGCTGAGCGCCAGGAAACCCCGTCTGCGATCGACCGAGAAGACTTGCGACCTCCCTTCGCATCTCATGCAAAAGCTGGCCTTGAGCTTTGACACCTGGCTCCGCGATGGAGGTGATAGGCCCATCCTGTTGCGCCATGGCGAAGACTTCTGAAACCTGTATGCATAAGGCGGATGAAGGGTGTTGTCGCGACAGGGAAGCGTCTTTATAAGTAGCGTTATCGATAAGGCAACGTCACATACTTTACCTGTGCTTTGAGCTGAGAAAACGCTGGGGGTTTCTCGTCGGGGCACATTTATGTTCTTTGAAGTCATTAACCAGTAAATATCGTATGTAATATATTAACGAGTAATAATATGTGCGATCATCTTGGATAGAGACATTAGTTGTCGTGTGCACATTCTATCATGCTGATTCGTTGAGTTTTGCCTGATTAGGATAGGTTAGGATAGTCTTATTGTTGATAATATTAAGTAAAGTTGCAAGACGCGAGTGTACATAAATAGTCTCAATGATAGCAGTAGTGAAGTAACATCAAGTTCTTATTCTGGAATTCAGTTCTTATGTTTAACTTCATTCGTCAAAGAAAGACGAATTGTACAGGTTTTAGGTGATGAGACTCATATAAAGAGGAACGCATTTCTCCAAGCTCCAAGTTTGATTGTCTACAGTGTGTCAACCTCATACTGACTTTTAAATCCTGCCTTATGGGGTGTAACTTTGATGAATGCTACTTTGTCCTTAGCCACTTGTATATCATATCTCCTCGGCAAGCATCATTCCCGACCTATAAGCTATGAAGAATGATGGAAGTGAGCAAACCAAAAATCCAGGTTTCAATCCAAAGAGTTTAATATATCACAACTAGACGAGCGAGGTCTTTTGGTCAAAAGGACCCGGAAGTCATAAGGATATGATATGTAGTCAACTATATGAATTACAAGGGGAACATTGCTCCCAACACTGATCTTACCCTCTACTGCTTCAAGCTCCAAACCCGAAATCATTGACCGAAATTCCAAAGACAGAAGCATGCTTTAGGACTCATCAATCTTCTCTACCTCTGCCCGAGCTTCTTCCCATTGCTGCTTGCTCTTTTTTGCCCATTCAATTTGACTTTGCGCATACGCAAGCTACTGAGTGTCAGCATTCGAAAGTTCAATCCATGTTGGGCGCGGCAACTCACCATGTATCGTCGCAAGTCATCCTCCTTATCATTTTGGAAACGTTTCATGTCCTTCAGCACACTAGCGCTGGCCTCTTTGACATCTTTTTCCGATACAATTTGAGCTTGCTCCAGTTGGCCAATGCTCTCTCTCGTCTTTCCGATCAAATCACGACGAGTTCTCTCTGGATCAACGTCGACAACTCCTTGCACAGCGTGGCGAATGGGTCCAAAGATCTTGTTCGTTATCGAGTTCCCACTGGGCATCTTCTTATGAGAGGGCACACTGGTACTTCTTTCGGGCAATCCTTGGCTGGCTGAAGGGGTATGAGACGAGAAGTCACCGTGCGTCCCTGGGAAATCAGAATCGATGGATTCGGTATCCTCCTGGCTGCCATCACGTCGCTGGTGGGAGGGCGACTCCCTAAGGCTCGTCGATCGCTTTGGTGGCGGTGAAATTTGTTGACTGCTGGATAAGTAGTTCTCAATCCTTCGGGCTTCGGCTTCACTTTGCTCCAACTGATCGAGGAGTGCTCGCTTTTTGCTCAGCTCTTCAGTAGTGAGATCTTGCTGTACACGCTTAAGCACGCGGTACTTCAACACGCTCCTGACAACACCTGCGAATTGCGCATGCTCACGCATCGGTTCAGCAAAACTTGCGCCCAGAGAACCCGATAGTTCCTCCGTCGCAATGTATGATAGATCAGCCGCCTGGCCTATGCGCTCAATGGCAGGTCCGAGTGATGGAGCCTGCTCCGAAACCGCAAAGGCATTGTAAACGGAGCCCAGCTCGCAAAGATCGGCTGCCAATGATGAAAGATGGCTGAGGGTTCGTCGATTCACCTTTTCCATGGGTCCAGTCAGAAGTTGCTCAAGGTCCTTAATCGAGGATTCGTAAGATATGAAGTAAGGGTCGAGCTCCTGCTCGCCGAGATTATGCCCTTCAGGTGGAAATCGACCAAAGGCATGGGGTCCTGCTTGGATATGGCCTGAGCTGTTGTCGTGGTTGGTACCGGCCACAGTCTTCAGCTTTGCCGACGCAGCCGGAATGGGTAAGTAATTATGCGCAGGAGTTGGGTTCGCAGGGTTCAGTGGAGGCGCCTTCAAGATCGATTTCGGGATTGAGGCTACGGGGTGAGAGTGGAGGACCTCGCTCTACTCTGCTATTAGTAACCCATAAAGGTAGCGGCGCATTGAGACGAAGAACCTACCCAGCTAGCATTCGGGTCAAGGAATCGCCACCAGACCCCATCTGTTCGAATCTCTTCCATCCGGCGACAACGGTTTAAAAACACTGCCAACATGCGCTTGCGCAAATCAATGATCTGTTGATCTTGCTTCGCATTCGTTGGGTTGGCAGCATAATCAGCCATGGTGTGCTTCTCAGGGATGGGAGGGACAATGAGGGTAGGGTGAAGACGAGTAAGAGCATCGCGTAGAGAAGCGAACTCAGAGTATCGGCGGCGCACCTCGAGATCCTGTCGGATATAATTAGTGAGTTTCCCAGAAAGGGCTGATCAAAACAAACATACGCCAGTCTTGATAGTGTACACAATGTATCTGCCGCCACTCTCTATACTCTTACCGGCATCTGTGATGAGAATGGACAGTTTGGGGTTTTCATAGAGAATTTGCTCGATTCGACTATCGTAGCCGCCAGGCTTGCGCTTTGGGCCAGCGTCTTGTGTCAAATTTCCATCATCATCGTCGTCGCTTTCGTCATGAATTACGCCATGATTGTGCTCGTTGTCGCTGTCGGAGGTTGGTGTTTGAGGAGGCTCGAAGCGCTGATCTGCAGATGAATTGTCAGCGTCCAAGGCCCGACCCGTGTCGTCAATAACAATTAAATTCAAGATATGGCGGTGGTTTGGTAGACCTACATTCCCGAGTGGACGGAGACGCCGGGTTGACGGACGATGATTGCGAATCCCGCCTGTCGAAGCTGGTTCCGTACGGGTTATTGTCCTCATCGTTCCACATTTTGGAGGAGGGTATCAGAGAGAATCGCGATGGTTGCTGCAGACCGAGTTCTTTGCAGAGTCTATTTCGCGCGTTTAAGCTGGAACCTGGGAAGGAGCTCTAGGCTGTTGGCGGATGGGAGCTCCAAATGCAGGTCGTTGCTAGCGGGGGAGGGGCAAGCATGGGTCTAATGGAGTGATACGGGAAAGAACGAATTGATTGCGAATGGCGTTCAGTCGAGTCGCATTCCTTGGTATCTTGTTTGAGAAGTTTGCCAAAGGGAAAAGTAGGTCGTGGTCAGGTCGGCGGTGTCGGCAAACAAATGAAGTAAGGTGAAGTAGGAAAGTTAGTAGGTTAGTAGGTAGAATGGGAGGGATAGGATAGGATGACGTTGACTGGGGCTGGGCTGAGTTGAGTCCAAGTAGAGTTTAGGCACTCAAGCAACGAGCAGCAGGGGCCTTGAGCCAGGTAGCCAGCCACCAAAGCTTCGAACTTGCACTTTACCTGTTGTGGAACCGATTCCAAGATCCGGACTTTGCTAGGATTAACTAGCACTGATTATTGACTACCTAACTACCTACCTAGGTAGTCTTGATACCTACCTAGAATAGTTATTGCTTTTAATTCGACTTGGATAGTTGTTGGATACCGTATTGCACAGCTAGACAAGCATGCATGACCGAATTTGGTTCTGTTTAGGGATCAATCGCCACTTACCTTTTGTTTTTTCAACCATGGCTATGTTCATTTTATCACATGTTCGCGGTCTTGTGTTCAAGGGATATCTCTAGCATTGCTGTACAAAAGTTGTTTCTTTCTCTCCTCAACTTATACAACCAGGAAATCTCCACATCTAGTACAAGATCTGTATCCCAGCACTGCTTATCGTGACATCCGATAATGCCAACCAGTCAAGAGACATCCATAAAATTATACTGCCAACCCTCTTATAAGATTATGAGCTGATGCTCAAAAGGTCCTGCTCTCAAAATGATACCCTGAACAAGCATGAAATATGCGTCCTACAATTTAGGACCCCTTGCAAAAGGAAACAGCTGCGATAAAAACCAAATTCCTCTCGCCTACTTTTCCAGTCCGATGTCTTGGATGATCTTCTCCAAGTCGATATTCTCTGACAATAACTTTTTCGCAAACGAAGCCATAAAAAGCTTTCCAAATTTCGCGCTCTGCAGGAAGGCAAACCAACATGAACAACTCTGATGAATAAACTGAGGTGGGGAAGACATCATATTACCTCTTGTCAACCAATTCAGATCAATGTCGTCGATCGATCATCAGTATTGATGGATCCTTGAGAAGAACGACACTCAGCTCGGCCGGATTCTGAATCTTGCCGAAACTGTCAAGATGTTTGTGATTTTTGGCGGCTTTAAATCAGACACTATCGTAGTCATCGCTGTGGACGGTGGCGACTGCCGATGGAGGCGATTGGATTATGGTGGTCTCACGTCTCTCGTCGTCTTGGTGTCGAGCATCAGGGCCCAAGTAGCCGGCGTCAAAAGTGCGCTCGGAGCCAGAGTGACGAGGATGGCTAAGTCTGGTTCGTTCAGGCCCCGGTCGACCGAGTCTTGGTTCTCGGCGAGAACCATCTTGCCCAGATGGCGGAATGATAGGGGTACTAGGAATAGAATCGCTAGCGATAGTAGAAGCCCTGCCCAAAGGTAGCCCAAGGACTCTACGCAGGCGTCGCAACCATTCTATATGACGTCTGGACGAGCGCTCTGAAGGGGCCGAGGTCAAAACCGATACAGGTCGCCGCTCTGTCTGATGATAGTCATTCTGTCCCTGAACATGGGCCACTGGATAGCCAGCATAAGTCGTTGGGTGAAGAGATGTAACGGCCGGGATAGGGTGCTGGGGAATCAGAATTCGAATAGCCCGACTCTGGAAATTGTTGACCTGATCAGCAGGCTGGTAGATGAAGGGCGTATATGTGTATACGATATCCTGACTAGGATATCGAGGTGCGATAGGGAGCTGAACGAGGGCTACAGGATGGACCTGTGTTCGATTCGTTCCACGTCTCCGTTGTCTCCGTTGTCTCCGTTGTCGTCTCATGACAACCTCCTGATGCGCGATGGTAACTCTGCCCAGATAGTACATGTAGACGAATAGAAGAACCATGGACGTAACGACAACGCTTACAATGATCCCAGCTTGTTCGGATGGGCTCAAACAGTCCCAAGAATAGCATTTCTTGCTGCGAGCATGGATGCTGTAGAAGCTCGACCAAGAGCCGACGTTGGCTGAAGTAGGGGCCATGATAAGGAATGCAAGCAACTGCTGCTTTGTGTCGAACAGTTGAAGAGCTTAGAATAATACTTTATGTAGGATCGAGAACAAGAGAGAAGGGGACGATGAAGTAAGTGATCAAGCCTCGGGTAGGAGAGGTCAGGATAACAACTCGTTTAGTAGCATCAACAAGAAGGGAAGGGACAAAAGCTACCGTTTCGCAGCCGGCAAAGCAGTTAAGGAGCCTCCATTAAGAGTTCGTGGTGACCGGG
>JAAVUE010000145.1:0-56925 GCA_014898975.1 Fusarium nodosum | reverse complement strand
GACGAAGACCCCCCGTCTTTCCCCTCCGCCCCTCTAGCTCCAGCACCCCGAGCTGCCCGGGCAGCTCGGGGTGCTGGAGCTAGAGGGGCGGAGGGGAAAGACGGGGGGTCTTCGTCTTTGTCCTTGTCCTTGTCTCTGCCTTTGACGGTGACGGAGGGGGACAGAAACCGTGGGAAACAACGGCTGTTCGTAGCGAGGGTACGAGTAACAACAGGAATTTCGTTGCATTTACTCTGTCTGAAAATGGGACTAACAAAGCCTGCCGTCCAGTCCAAGTCAGTTTGAGGAAAGAAATATATTTTTTTCACTCGCGGGAAGAGGGCGGCGGGGGGGGGGTTGGCAGGCTCTAAAGTTATAATTTTTTTATGAAGGATCACAGCAGTTCAGTGGCCTTGGGGAGCGGGCTGTGACCGCTGAAAATGACGGTGTGGGGCTGACTGGACACTCTAAATATTTGGTCTAGGTTCATACCCAGGTTAGGTCCATAGTACCTGGCTTGTACCGACATTTATGAGAACGGGACAAGTTGAGCAAGGCTGTTTGCCCAGGATTAGTAGGAACTCGGGCAGGCATCCGTATAAAAAATCAGTCCAAGACAAATACACTCGTATTGGTGGTGAGAGAATGGAACCACATGAATAATAGCTGTGATGGCTGTGCTAAATTTGTACCCAAATCAGTGGCCTGGTAGTAGGTACTGTTAGTACTTCAGGTCCTCTGATGACGATAGAGAGATCCATTGCAGTTATCGGGCTCGAAAACGCAAAGCTTGTTACTTCGTTACTACATTATGGCATAAAGTTCCGATCAATACAAGCTTCAGCTGAAAAGAAGAAAACCCCCAGCAAAAAGAAACTCGCCGAATGGCTGAGCAAAACGAAGAAATGTTGCTTCCATGCTTTAACCGCAAGTTGGAACTTGGCGGTAAGCGAACGATTGAATCCCTTCCCCCACATTCATGAATCGTTTCCATGCCTGTATCCGCACACATGCTTGGTTGCCTACTAAACAGGGTTCGACGTTATGTCAGCAGTAATGGCCCTCTACATAAGTCTCTAATACCTTAGTACATCTGATTGTTCCAGAAGAAGACAAGCCCACACTCTTGATAGTGGTAGTTAAGATTCAAATAAATGAGATCACTTATAGTTACCGAACACTGTATTCATAATGTTAGGAATGCAGACCCAAAGTACCAAGTTGTCAGTTAAGTACTGTATGCTTCTCTCCAGTACTCTTTAGCGCTTAGAATCAACCATGCCCGCAATGCTTGATATGTAGTAAAACCTTTATATCATCGTGCTTGCCTTCCAATCTCATTCCTGATCAACAGTTTCACAATCTGTGTGTTTCCCCTACCCCAAGCAGGAACTTGCTTTCTAAATATGGGTTACCAGTCAGTACATTTCTAACGTTGTTTGTATAACACCAGACTCCAGGGTAGGTAGTACTTTGCTAGAAAAAAATACATGACCCTTTCATATACCTGTCATTTTCAAAACCAAGGGGTCCAAATTCAAGCAAATCATTCAACGTTGTCGCTCTTCCACTCAGGATCATAGAATCGTTGCTTCTTGTCTCATCAGAAACCTTCTCTAGCTAAGTGCCTACACTACCTCCCGAGGATCTTTCCCCTAAAACAAGTTTAAACAAGTACATACCCAAATATTCGATCACCATCATCATGCCCTTCCCCCTCTAACATGCCGTATCAATGTATCACGCCTCTGTCTAAAATGCATCCATCGACACGCCTTCCAGGGAATATCCAAATTATCCTAAAGAGCTTGAGGCATAAAAAGTGGCTCTTACAGCTTGGCATCGGTATCCGCATACTCGCTGATGTCCTTTACAGGTCTGGCGCCTGAACTGGCAGTAAGACCAGCTTTATACAATCTGACATCTGTAACCTCCTGGGCAGTCTTCACAGCATCTCCGGCAGACGGCTCCTCATCGGCCTTCTTTTGGGCCTCCTCCTGTCGCTTGTCGACTCCATCGGCCTTGCCTTGGGCTTGTAAATGAATCGACAAACGAGCCCTGCGAGTTGAGGTGGGGTTAAGGTGCTTGTTGAAAAACTCCACGACCTCGGGCTTGGTCAGCAACTTGATTTGTGCAGCATCACGTTGGGCTATTACCAGTTAGTTATCTCGAAAGTAGTGAGGGGTTCATCTGAACTCACCTAGCTCAAAGTCGTAGTATTCATTTGTGATCTGAGACCAGTGACGAGTGGACTCCTGATCCAGATTCCTAAGCTTCTCCAGCCGCCTGACAATCAAGCTTCGCTTGTGGCCCTCGAACTCCGTGTCGCTCATCTTCTCCAAGGTGTCTGCATATCTCATAAGGAAGGCCTCGATGCGAGAGTCAAGGAACTCCGGCGTCATTTCGCTCTGGATGAGGAATCGGAAACCATATGTTGTTGAGAAAGCTCGAGGCCCGCTAAAGACGATGTAGCCCAGTTGCTCCTTGGTTCTCAGCTGGTCGAAAGCAGGCTCGTGAAGCATCTGGTCTAGGAGCAGAGTCTTTGTGCGAACCTCACGGTCTTCCCTGCTACCAACATAGAACCAGGTCTCGACGCAATGATTGACATTAGCTGGATCCATAAGCGTCTTCCTGAAGACGTGATTTGAGCCCTCGGTCAGGATTAGAGACCGTAGGATAGGCCACTGAGCCTGAGGCAATACACGAGGCTTGAGAATGGATGCAACCATATCGGTTGCCTTAAGAGCATCCTCCTTGTACATGTTGCCGTGCACATACACCTCAATAAAGACTTGGCCCAGCATTTGCTTCTGGAATAGCCTGACACCTTCCAACGTGACGCTCGACAGCTCATCTGCAAGCTCTTCTACGATGAAGTCTCGCTCAGGCGCATTGAGCCAGTTGGTGTAGTCACCGACTTGATGGTAGGACGATTGAAGCTGCCAGTTGTTGTATCCTCTGGTCAGTCGCTCCCTAACGATCTCGAAACGATCCTCTTTGATATCGAGGTCCCGCATTGTTGTAACGACTTGTTCCAGAAGGACAGGAAGCTTATCGTTGTAACCGCTGACGTCCAAGAACAAACCACGTGAGTCAAGACTGACATTGTACTGCAGGCCAGCCAGTTCTGCATCATAAGAGTACTCCTCAAGCGCATCGCGCACCAGATCCGTGAATAGACGGGCCTTGACGTTGTTCTCGGCGGAAGCGTAGATAAGGGGTGTCTTCAGGCTCACGATCACGTTCGCGCGAGGAACCCAGAAAGTGTCGTCCTTCTTCCACCACGTCCTGGCAATGTTGTCATTGCGAAGCACTCGCGGGTTCAGTGCAGGCTCGTCGACCTCCTTCTTCTCAACCTCGAGCTTGTTGGGAATGAACTGGTTCTTGTGTGGTAGATGAAGGGCCGACAGGCGCTCCTCAGGAGAGACTGCGGCGGCCTTCTTAATTTCCTCCATAAGATCATCGGGGATCTTCTCATGGCGGTACTCGGTACCGTACCACTTCTCCTTCCGATCCCAGTTGCCAGGGTGGTTTCGTGATACAATAACCATGCGGAAGTTGTCCGGACGAATTGTAGAAAGAGCCTTCTCAATCTGATCGGGAGCGAATTCCCGGAGACGGCTGTGGCCACTGAGCAACCACTCTCGCGGAAGAGGTTTCTGCATAACAGAGCTGATTCGGCTCGTAAAGCGGCTAGCGGGTGTCTTTTGCTTGAACTTGAAGTCGACATCTGCCATTCCCTTCTGCTCTTGGAAGATCCACTCTTGTGGAGGGTTCTCGCGCAATAGAGTGACATACTGGAAGAAAATCTTGACAATTTCGGGATAGTTCTTGAGACCCTGCAGTGGGATATTAGTATTTATTGTTTAAGAAAACTATCGGATTCTTTCTTACCTCTTCTGTCAAGCGAACTTGCACATCGAAAATACCAGGAGTACCAGGGCATACGGGGTAGGCACCTGCACTAAGCCCGTTTGCCCAACCCTTGGATTTGATATACGACATGATACTGCCAGGGCCCTCGTGTCCGATAAGATGGCTGATATATCGGCTAGGCTGAGTGGCGAACATGAACTCCTCATCGATGAAGGGAAAGTAGAGGTTCAACTCTCTCGAATCCATGACAGGCTTGGCAAAACATTGCATTCCGAGGTCAGACTCTCGGAACGGTAGCTCGCCAGGCCATCTGTTGGGAGGGAGTTCCTTGTTAACGACAGGAGAGAAAAGCTCGGCAACCCATTTCTGGAGCACATCAAGCGGCTCTCTGCCCAGGACAACCAACTTCATGCGATTCGCGGAATAGTGTTTGGCATGGAACTCGATGAACTTGTCCCTGACGTTGATTCCACGTGCCTCAGGAAGGGTCTTCAAGACCTCAAAATTACCGGTCGAGAAATGGCAGAACGGATGGTTGGGGTTGGACAGAGACTTTTCAAGCTGGTGCAGTCTCCAAGTATCATTTTGAAGATTCTTCTTGTTCTCTGAGTCGACAGCCTTGAGTTCTCGGTCGAGAGTCTCAGGCAGGAAGAGAGGCTCAATAAAGAACTGCGCAAATCGATCTAAAGCCTCACGTAGAGGAGAAGGGTTGATGTCTGAAGGATCCTGGTCGTTGTCTGGCTTGGCAGAGATATCGAAAAAGTAGTTTGTCGAGGTCGGCCCGGTGTAAGCATTAGAGCTTCCTGAATTGGCGGAGAGATATTGACCATATTCGTTCTCAACTGGGAACTTCTTGGTTCCCATGAAAAGAAGCTAACAACGAGCAGAGATATTAGTATAGGTTATGTGATACAGTAGGTATAGAAATGCTTACATGTTCGACCGCATGGGCCATACCGGGGATATCAGACTCGTCGCTGAAATTTCCCACGTTGACGTCAAGGGCAGCACTGGCCTTATCGGTCTCAGGATCGTGCACCAGGAGAGCCTCAAGCTCATTGTTAAGTCGAATGACCCGGTAGTCGCGATCGTCAAGCGAGGGCTTCTCGAGAGAATCGACGACAAGTGTCACCGGTATTTGGGAGCCAGCCGCTGTTGCGGAGACATCCTCGTCATGCTGTGAGTGAGGCATTGTGTATGATGATGCAAGCGCAAGACCAGAATATCGAGACCAAACCCGACACCGACACCACAACTGGAGAGATATCCAAAAAAGAAAGAAAGAAAGAGAGCGACCGCAGAGAAGAATTGGAGTTAGAAGGTGAAGGGTTTTTCGATTGGTCGCAAGGATTCGTTCAAGTTGGCGGTGATACGTGGGTGTCAAGGGGAGGCGATTGGATGATATCGAGCACTTTGGCGCGTAGACTACCGGAGATGTGATCCAATTGGCGTTGAGGAACGAGAGAAAGAGATTGATACAGAAGTTCAGATGCAGCAATCCAATCCAATGTAGGAGCAAAGTAAGGTACGGTGACAAGTACCGTCCCGTAGGTATGGTTACAGGGCAGGGCAGGGCAGGGCGGCGTGTGTCGCTGGCCTGGCTGTCGCGGGGGAGAGCCGAACGAGTTGGAGGGGCGAGGCGACTACGAGGGGTAGTGTGGCACAGTGGATGATGAAGCTATCCCGTCGGGTCCTGGCGGTCTGCTTTGGTCTAGCAGTTCTAGGTAGTAGATACCTTGTAGTGGTGATGTACCTAGCAGGGTTGCAGTCCTCGCCTCATTAAGCTTGCAGGGTCATGGAAAGCACCTTAGCTTAGTTTTCTCAGTCTCTGAGCTCTAACTGACTAGGGTTAGGAGCGTGCTGGCGCAAACTGACGGTATCCTTGAGTCAGGTTATTAAGTTTTTGCTCTATGACCGAAGCACTTTTGACGATGAGATGTCAAAATTCGGAACCTCGAATACGTAGAGCTTGTGGGGTGCGCCACTGAGCACACGCAATGCAGACAGGAAAATATAAGTCAAGGGTCTGTGCAGAAGTAGCGATCTGCTAACCTTTGTGGAGTAATGTTACCAGTGAGGTGGGTAGATAGGGCGAAAAGGATCACTTGTGGAGGGTTTGCTCTATGCAATTACGTCTTGTGTTGTTGTGTCGTTCAGAAAATAGTTGGCGATCTGGCCATGCCAAATACAACGGAACAGATGAGATATGTAATATTGGTCGATCAGTGTCGGATTCCGTCCAGATTTGGGGCTGGGTACTCTGATGTCGGAATCAAGACCCTTGCAAACACCTTGTTGGGACGATAGCTTCGAGCTGTGGTGGTGGACGATAATGGGAGTGGAGAATCGAGACCAGACAATAGATCGGCCAGGTTAGTAGTTTCGACTTTCGAGGAACACGACTGCGTATTAGTTGCCTAATCGAAGAAGTCAAGAGCCCAGTCTGTTGGAGTTTTTCGAGTCACAATGGATACTTTGAACTATAATTAGAGAAAAGGACAGTTATCAAATTCCTCTTGACAGATGGTATTCGTTTATGTTGATGGCGAGAGCTGTCTAATAAGAGGAGTGGCTTTTTAGCTATTTCATAATTCGTCAGCAACTCTTTCATCGTCGCTATTGATATAATAAGCCATTGCATATAGACGTCATGGAATGCTAGGGTAGATATTGTGTAACGATAAGAAAAAAAGGGAGATATAGTATTGAGATCGCCTTGCCTGTTTACCTCTTCCATCTAGGTATTCGTAGTGGGGAGGGTTGAAGACGACATACTTACACGGGCGTTGATCGATGCAATCAGGCGTTCCTTTGGTATGTTTCTGAGTTTCAAGTCAGCCATTGCCATTCATTTCCATTTATCCAGTATCTCGCTGTAAGTAACATAAGCAATTACGGTATGATTCCAATCGAAATAGTAGAGAATTCGAGAAAGGCAGTCACCTCTTCGCTTCTGCTGTTGAGCAAGGCATGACAGCATCTTCCTTAAGCTGGCTAGCGAAGCCTAGCTTAGGAAAGCGACCCCTGGTCCGCGGCAGATCCTTTCACGTCCAAATAGACGATTCGGCACCCCTGCCTGTGTGCCCTGTCACTAGCCAAAGCGAAACGCAGCCGGATGTAAGAGACAAGTGGTCTATATGTATGTAGGAACAACAAACACAAGCAGAGGAAACTCACAAAGACTACCTGCACGTCAAGAAATGTACGGAAATCGCTGAAAAGTATTCGTACCCGGTATGTAAGAGACCGACCGTCTCGTGTTGAGGTATAGGTATCGCTGCAGAATGCTTACTCCAGATGAAATGCTAGTTAGGCACCTTGTTAGCCAAATGTCCTACCAAGACTTGGCCTCAGTTCAACAACGTTTTGTTGCACTTCGATTTGCCGGAAATTGGACTATGTGGATATGATAATGCCGGGATACCTGGTAAAGCTGTGCAACGTGCTTTAATGTGTATGAAGTTTGATATGTTGTACAAGGAGAGATTTATGGCGAATTTTAGGGACGAGATCTACGGACGAAGATAGAATATATATACTCATGCGGGATGTCTTAATCGCTGTAATGAACATGAACAGGAAGCAGTAAACCACGACACTTGGGATACTCTCTTATAGGTCATGAATCATCCTAGATTGAGCATAGTCTGATCGGGAGGAAGAGTCAAAGAGGCAGGACTCTGTAATCTGAACATACATACTCGTTGCCGAGTCACTGCCGCCCGAACAGTGCACCACCAATATACTAATGCATCTGCTCTTTAAGTACAGACAGCAAGATACGCAGAACGGCGTCATTCGGCTGAGAGGCATCAGCACACGTACCTTCAGTTACACAATACATCTTCAGCGCAACTCATCAAGGCGATTGCACAAGGCCAACCATTGGAGACATCGTATTGTTGATCAAATACGATTGACAATACACCTGCAGCTCGCTTGATATCAAAGACCCTCGCAATTAAGTGCGTATTGACCACTGCAGAAGAAGGGTGTTTGGTGAAAATCTTCAGGCATAACACGGCACAAGAGTGGGTGGGAATTATTTAATATGTATTTTTCTAAAAAAAAATTGTGTAATTCTTGTGTAATTCTTTTTTGTGTTTGAACGCTTCTTCTTATCGTTTGCTATTAAGAAAATAGCCATAAGGGAATTCAGGTGCATAGCGTCTATTTGTGTATATTTTGTGAGTCTGAAAGACTGGCGCGTCCATTCTGAGGGCAGAAAGGTGCAGCGCAGGTTTCGTACATAGATGCGTAATTAGCATCCTCACCAGATATTGACGGGAATCTAAGGGTAGGGAAACGGAGAAGGTGAAAGGTCAAACCTGGTACAGCGGCGAGCCTACACCAAACCGCAAAGGCGCCGCGAGGTCAACATCTACCTAGTTTAGTCTTACACCTGCGCCATTCAGCCTCTCCTGGTGCATTCAACGGCTTTGTGGCCGCTCTGATGACACTTGTAGCAAGTCATAGATTTTCCACCAGCGGGCGAGAACTGACTACCGCCCCCTGAGGAGATGCCACCGCTGGAAATTGATGTTGGCCTGCCCAGCTTCACTTCCTTCTTTTTCCTCTTGTCACGGAACTCTTTGGCCTTGATATATTCGTGGCTGGGTTGTGATCGAGACCTTGAACGTGAGCGGCTTGGACTATCAGTGTATGGCTTCCGCTTCAGTCCCTGTGATGGTGTATCTGCGTCGTCCGAGTTCTCGTCTTCGCTGTCTTCGTCATCATCGGAAATTCTCTGTGGTTCTTGTTTCTGTAACCGCTAGTCAGCTGTGCAAGTTCCTTTATTTGGCGAAAGTAATCGACGTGCCTGGTTGTTCGCCTTTCTGAAGCTATTTGTCGAGGTACGTCCCGCGGTCAACGCATCTTCATTATCGCCTGAATCGTTAGAAGAGTCAATGTCACCATAACCAACATAAACGACATTCATCGGTGTTTTTGCTTGGTTGGTGGCTTTCGACCCAGCAAATGCGTTATTCAGCACCCAGCGTGTATCAGCACCAACATGCTTCTCCAAAGCCTCTTGACGTTTCGTTTCTTGGGCATCCAGCGCGGCCTGAATCGCGGCCCGATCGATGTTCAGATCGAGACGACCTGCCGGTGACGAATGATCCGTTTTTCTCTTCTTGGATGAATGTGTTTCTGAAGCGGGAGATGAGTTCTCTGAGGCCACTGCTCTTTGCATGAATTTCATGGTGAGCAGTCTCGAAGAGACCGCCCTCGGTGTTTCGGGCGCCATGGTGGGGGTGTTCAATCGGTTGATGTTTGAAAATTCGCGAAGATATATCGTATGTGGTGATGCTGTAGCTCGTATCAAGGGCACAAAGGCCTGGTGTCGCAAACACAAAGGATGAAAATAGCTGCAGAATGTGGCAACCTTTCTATTACGATTGATTTCTCCAAAATCGATTTACAAGCCCTTCCTGTGTTCGGTTTACAGAGAGCCAGCCAAATTGTGTTTGTCGCAGAAGAAATGCCTGGCTGGTCGCATTTCATTTGGGGGCACTGAGCAAACCCAAAAAATGTTTCGGTCAACGGATAAACTGGAGCTCCGAGGCTTCAATCGTCAACAGGCAGGTTCAATGCCTCACGACCACCAACAGACTATTCAGCGTCGAGACTGTCGAATCGATCCGCACACCCGGAAACCGACTTATTCACAATGGCTACGTCTCAATTGAGGGCAATTGCCGTACTTGCGCGCGCCACGCGCGTCTCCCAGCGTGCTTTCACCACCTCCGCCCGGCAATTCGAGGCCGCTGTCTCGACCAAGACCAACGAGGCATCGCCCGCTCCCACCGACGAGAACAAGCCTGCCGTGATCAACCAGGCCCCCAACCGTGTGGGTGTCTGGTCACGTAGCCAGAAGCCTCGTGCCCAGGCTATGACCGGCCCCCGATTCGAGCAAACCGACTTCGACCTTCAGGTACAGCCGACTTGAGAGCTATGGCGGAATACCAGATCGGCTAACTGTGTGATAGCCTCAACCCAAGGCTGCTATTGAGATGATTCACAAGCAGCCCGTCACATGGACTCATGAGCGAATTGTCGCTTGCAACGGCGGTGGCGGCCCTGAAGGTCACCCCAGGGTCTTCATCAACACTGACAAACCCGAGGTTGCTGTCTGCGGCTACTGCGGCCTGCCCTTTGTACGATATGCTACACTTAGTCCTTTCAGTGACCTTTGCTTACACCTACCAGGCTCATGAACACCACCGCACTCACCTCGAATCCCTCCCTGAGACTTCTTACCCTCTCTCATAATCAGCCAGTAAAGATTGAATCTGAAGGGAAGGAACATCACCTACATCACTAGACTTACGCGAGGGGGATAAGAAATCCAAATACTATGCTATTTTTGCAAGTGAAACCCAAGCCTCTGTATATACCATGCGAATACAACGAACGAATCAACCACGGCAAGTTTCATGGCGTAACTTGTGTATCTGCTACCTAGGTACCTATGCTTCCGAGTCGGTATCTGAGCGTAACATGTTTCTGGTAATACGGAACTTTTCTGGAAGTTCATGCATGCTCTGATCTTGTGGTAGCAGAAAAATTGATCTGGCAGCACAAGAGACGAAACATCTTGACCACTAAAACTAAGGTGTTTGGATAATTATCCTTCTTTTAAACCCCGGCTTAAGCCTCATGTCTTGTGCTACCCTCTGGTCTGTATCGCTCAGAGATGGGCGTACCTTTGACTCTTGTACATGCAGAGGAGGATAGCACTTGACAATGATCGGGCTGTAGAGCACAAATGGATGCGATTATAAATGATGCGCCGTGATTGGCTCGAGGAAGCTTAAAATGATATTGAAATCCGTGCCCATCCATACTCCAACCGTGCCCCACTATGACGGTTGCTTGCTAACTACCAGGTTATCACTCTGAAGCTATGCCTCAACCTCAAACATCACGACTGAGCTCCGCAACAACACCAGTACTCTTGTGCTTTTTAATCGTGATATCTCTGTTTCCCGGTGTTTTCCATTTTCTCTGGACACTGCCTTTCACTTTGCTCGGTTTCTCAGGATCCTCACAACCTCGCCCAACTGCTCTTCCAGTAATAGACCACTCAACAATAGCAACTATGAGCTGGTTCCAGAAGCAATTTACCCTGCCCGCCAAGTCGCGGGGATCTTACCTTATCACTGATCAGGTTGTCTCTTCTCTTCCTGAGATTCGTGACTACAAAGTCGGCCTGTTGAATCTTTTCGTTCAACACACAAGCTGCGCCCTGAGCTTAAACGAGAACTGTAGGTTCAAAGACTTTTTTTCTTTTCTTTTTTTAAAAAAAAAAAAAAAAACCATCATATCCTGGTTCTAATATTCGAATGATACAGGGGACTCCGATGTTCGTGAAGACATGAGTGATGCTCTTGACAGGATTGCTCCGGCTGAGGGACCAAAGGGAGAGGCCCTTTACCGACATGAGTAAGTACCGGTTGTATAAGTCGCACAAAGACCAATGTTGACAATCGTTAGTGCTGAGGGCCCCGACGATATGCCTGCTCATATCAAATCTGCTCTCATTGGAGCGAGTGTCACCATCCCTATCAAGGATGGAAAGCTAGTCAGTACCAACCGACACTTCTTGTGGCTAGAGACAACTGACACAACCATAGGCTACTGGAACCTGGCAAGGAATCTGGTATCTCGAGTTCCGCGCGGCCCGTCATCAGCGACGAGTTGTTGCAACTATTCAGGGAGAAAAGGCTTAGAGGAAACCATAGTGGAAACAGACATTGACGTATGAAAATAGAATGTTGAGCCTTTGAAGTCCTATACACGCAAATACCAACAACGCCAAACACCATCGCCATGTCTCCACATTCCAAAAGGAGATCAGCTTGTTCCATTTTCCTCCTTCATATCCATGTCGTCGCCTGCCAGTACTTTCGTGTGTGGCACATAACCCTCTGGCGCGGCAGAGCCTGGAGTCGCAGCAACAACATTGCCGTTCTCGTCCACAAACTCAAAGTTATATCGGCTTAGCAAATGAGGAATCGCAGAAAGTTGGGGACCGTATCGTGCAGTGTTGTCGTAGAGCTCGAAGAGAGGGACGGCAAGGAGCTTCATGTTCTTTGGGACGCTCAAAACCTCTGCGAACGGGGATTAGTACTGGACCATGGACTGGTTTCAACTAACCTACTTTGCTTGGGCAGCTGAATGAAGTAGAGCTTTTTGCACTCCTTCGGCCTCGTCACATGTGCAGGGATGAACGGATACATGAAAGTTTCAAAGTTGGGCCTCCACCATTGTGCTAAGCAGTCGCCTACTTGCCAGTCACCAGCTTCCTCGCCTTCTCCCAAACGACCAACGGGTGCCAGCCTCTCATCGAGCCGCGACTTGAAACCTTGGATCTCGTCATCTTCGGGGCGCAGGTAATCACCGGGAAGCTTGAAGAAGGCATTGGCGATTTGTAGCATCAGAATGTGCGGGTGGTTGTGTTCGTGGCAGACGAGAATGCCTTCACACGTACGGCGCATGCCATGCTCTGTGTAGTGCTCTTCGAGTCGTTTCAGACGAGCAATAACTGACGGGTCCTCCTCGGGTTGAGTCTCTTTGACACCGAATGTGTAGTTGGAAAGCGGGTAAAGCGTCACCTTCTCCGGCTGGTTGCCGTTGAAGGATAGGGGAATCACGGGAGCTTGTCCCGACTGAAGCGCATCGGGGGTTATCGTCGACATGATTGTTGGCAGATACTATGTTCTCTATAGTTGTATTCGTGGAGATGCTTTTAGATGACTACGCCCAAGTGTTGTCCTGGATGTGAACGCGACTATGGTGAGGATATACTGTACGGAAAAGCCCAGGTCAGTCTGTGCAGCTTGGAGCTCCAGGATAATTTGTGGCAGAATAAGCCCCGGGTCCTTGAAACGGTAGGCGGTGTGGGTTCATCATAACAAGCACTGTCTGAATGTTTATGAGATGATTCGGAAGCACCATCAAGATGGGATTTATAAAGTTTATTGTTGTAATGAATAAGAAGAAGAAGAAAAGAGAGAGGGAATTTCCCAGGCACGAGCTGAATTATTCCCATTTAATCAATGGCGTACTTGCCCAATGATCGAAGGTATTGCGGTTACTGAGAGTGCCCTCATATCCGTTCAGTTAAGCAACCTTCCAGCGACTTGAGCTGCTATGCACACACTCTGACTACTAACCTACTAACCTATCATAATCAAATCCCTATAACCAATATTTATACAAATGCATAAGTCAATCATGTTCAAAGGCAATAGACATCAATTGATTCATGTAACTTCTTTCAGCTGAGTAATTTGGTGGAACGGGGATGATAAATGCAACTGAGATGTCCAAGCTGTCTAATCCTGCTCACTACCAAGGCAGCAGGTAACTTCGTGAAAAGAAACGCCAGGATGGATTTGAAGTTGGGGTTACCAAGTAAGAAATTGATGGTCGTTGATATGGAAGTACAAGACTAACATCAACTACCATAACTCTGCGATTTATTCACTATGATGTCCCTGTCTGCTCTCTGTCATGATACAGGTGCCTTACGCCAATGACTGCACGGTCATAAAGAAGTAGCCAACAGTTCATAAGCGGATGTTATGTCATTGAGATTATCCCTCTCATAAAAGTAAAGTAAGGAAACGTATATGTTGTTGAGGCGCAGAGTTGGCTGGAATTAATCTCAACGAAGCTCCTATAATTGGCGAAAGACTTAGAAAAGCTGCAGTGTAAAAGTTTCGAGCTCATTTCGATCGATTACATTGGTACTTAGTTATCCACCAACAAGGAAAGACAAATGCAACCGGGAAGAATTCCGTGTACCTGGTGATTCTACTTGCTTTTAAGTGTCGGGGTTAGCCGGCGGGGTTTCTTTGGTTGTCAGTCTGGCAGTGACCCAATTGCATCGACCGAGTACCTTCAGGGCAGCTGTCCATGGATCAGATAGGCAGTTGTGAAATGATCGTCGTGGTCTAGAACCTGCCAGTCAGAACAAAAAGTTGGCGTTTGACTGAGATCCATGTCATGAGAGACCAGTCAGTTCATCTATCACAAATGAGTAGTCCAGATGCCGGGGATCGATAGGTACCTACCTCTAGTAGGTAGGTAATTACGCGCAGTATTTATGAATACGAAACTTATCGGTATCAAAAACATCATTGTCAAAACGATAACAAGAGAAGGCGAGAGAATGAACGGGATGGCTAAGCCCCATTGTAAACTTTTTGAATCCAATGGTCTAGCCTGCCTAAAAACAAGCAAGGGCCGCTATTCATTAGTTAGTTCCATAGGCGGAGGTCGCACTACCAAACTTCATTCAATTTATGTTGTTTGCCTATCTCCATTTTGCTCGCAATTTCGTCTTCTCTCATAGAAATCCGAACCCTACTTTGGGCAGGCATCTCTCCAAGCTTGTTGCGTCATGCGCATACCGAGACATCCCTCATTTCCGAGTCATAGTTCGCCCGGAGGCATCTGTTAACTAAAGCACTATGGACGAGGCAAACCTTGTCAATAGCCTCTCGCAGAGGCTTTCAGAGCTCGAGGACAAGGTTCACACCTTTCGCCACGAGATGGCTGCTGATTTCCTGCGCTACTACCACGAGTTACTCCGAGACACACAACCTGACATTGCTTCTAATGTTGCCCAGTCCCTTGCCAAGTCACTGCCTAAGCACCCAGACCTCAGCTCTGCTCTCAACAATCTGGACCTGGATCTGGGTCTTGACTCACGAGCACTCACCCAGCGCCACCTTTCCCCGCCGGCCATTGTCGCTACCTCCGGATCGGGAGCCGCAGAGCCTCCAGGCAGCCCCCACGATCGGCATCACGACGAATTGCTCTTTTATCTCCCCCTGCTAGAGGGTTCTCCTCCTAGGCAGCCAATCTCTCCTCCTCTTACAAACAACCACACGCACCACGACATGTTGTTGCCTGAGCCAAGTATCCAGGTAGAGGACAAGAAAGGCGCAGCAACCGGACACGAACGGGAACAGGGACAGAAACAGAAACAACAAACTGGCATTGATCAATTAAAAAATACCCTTTCAACACTGTCCCAATCACCTGGGCGGCCAGGACATGTTCGTCGTTCTACCAATGACACAGTCTCATCAAGCCATTCGGATCGAAGCGAGTCGAAAACACCACGAAGCGCCTTGAGACGCTCTTCAAGCGGATCTAAACCCCCACAAAGTCCAAGACGTGTGCGTTTTGATGTCATGGGTGCAGAAGTCCTACCCACAGCGTCACCACAACCCACTGATTCTATGATTCCCGCCGCAGCTCCCATTCACTCTGTCGACCAGGCACGCACAGATTCTATGCTCGATGACGATCTAGAGGATCTACCACCGCCCCGTAAAATCTCTTCCTCAGAAGCACTAAGAGCACTATCTAGAGAACCTCTAGAAGAAGGAGTTTGGACCGAGGTGAACTCGAATCCCGATCAAGGCGCTAGTGGTGAGAGTGAAACAACTGCACCTGATTCCAATTCATCCCCAGAAGGGCAAAGCAACCCGATGATATTTGCGCCAGAGCCTCCCTCGTCGCGACACGTACCCGAATCTGTTCGGATAGAGCGCACTTTGGGAAGCGTGAGTGAGGAGCCGGATGAGGATGAGGACTCATCGGATGATGACTTTCTCTCAATGGCGAAACGAAAACCTCTCAACAGAAAGGCTCCTGCATCGCCGTCTTTGAACCGAATTCCTGAGGAGGGCCAGTCAACCGAGCCTGTTGCAAGCGCAATTTCATCAACTGAGTCACCAAGGTCGAGCACCAGAAAGGAACCAGGGGCCGCTGATGATTTGGAAGAGGACATAGAGGAAGAAGACGAAATGTTTCATTTCGAGGATGGTGAGGAGACGTCGACATCACCGAAGCCGAAATCGAAACCAAAAAACCTCATGGCCGAAGAGGAGGAAGAAACTGAAGTCGACTTGCCAGATGTGCCGGAGTCTGAGCAATCTCTGTATGCAACCTCCCCTGCAGTACATATCACCAAGCGGCCTAGCACGTCGGTTCCGTCAACGCCGACCATCGCCCGATTTCAAGCTGGCTCTGTGGGTTCATACAAGGGACGACCAGTCATCATGCCTGTGGTCCGTAACCCTGAAGTACACGCTCAAGCTGCCTCGCTAGGGCATTTCAATACGTTTGTAGGAGGTCTGGACGGACGCAGTGGAATGGATGAGGCGGACCTCAGCAGTTTCCGTGCGAGCGTTGCCAACACTGTCTTCTCCGGCACCCCACGCAGTTTCACAGAACGTCTAATGATGGAGGAGGCGCAAAAGGCGCGAACGGGTAGTTCAAGGCTGAACTGAGAGTACGTTGTGGGTACGATCAAGGAGTTTGGGGATCTTGTGCACACGGTAAGGCTTCAAGCCTGAGATTCTGGATAAACTTGCTGGCGTTGGACATCTTGTGATAATGAGTTTTATATATATGTACTGGCGGTGGGTTAGGTTAAGGACAACAACCTACGATTAGAAAACGTTATATATACCTCTTCAGAAGGGGCAATGGCTTATCATGACAAATGAAAGAGACAAGAGTTCTTAGGATACCCTAATATTGAATTTTCTCTTATCACATATCTATTTTGGGCTTCGATTTCATGATGTACCTGTTAGAAACAGAAACAGATCAGATCAGGTCACTACCTAGGAAAGTCACCAATCATTGTGAACCTGATTTCTATAGTGTGGGGTATTATCTGTCTAGGTACCGTTCTACCGGGGCTACCTATCCGCTAGAAGCATCATCACATCGTCTGAGCAAGTATTTTGCCTCCCATCATTACAACTTCAATCTATTCGCACAAGTGCAATCGCTGAAGTCGAAGATCGTCAAAATGGGTGGCCTTAACCTCGAGGTGTTCAAGGTAAGTAGCTAGGGTCTTCAGGATATTCATCAAACGGACTCTCCATGATGATCAAGATAATCAGTTGCAAATGCAATGCTGACCAAGTTACACAGTTTGGCACGTATCTCATGTTTCCTATTGGGATCATGTTCTACTTCGGAACCAACCTCGATAACCGCTTCGCCGTCCCTGGATTCTGGCCCCGGCCTGAGGAGTGCAACAAGATTCCCAAGGACCGAGACGAGATCAAGGCCGAATACGAACGCATTGTCGCGCGCCAAAAGCTGCGACAAGCCCGAAAGCTTGAAGAGGAGCGCCAACGAGCAGCGCAGCACCCCAGCAATGAGAGTAACGAGTCTTGATCTTGACAAGTCGAAAATGAAACATGTACACTATAGGTCGGAAGGTTCGACGACGGCATTGGCGATGTATTCACGGCGTTCGGAAGGCATTGGAAACACTCCCTTTTGATTGCGTGGGTGAAATACAGTATTGTACAAAATTGTTACAGATGGCGCTAGGTTATATGCTTATACATCCAAATTTCTTTCAACCTTGTCCCACTCTTCGTCTGCGACCGCCCCCTGTCGCACATTGGCATATATGGCTTTGACTTCAGGGTATTCTTTGAGCCCATTGAAGAGAGTGTCGAGAGAATCAATTTGATCGGCCGTGTCGATGCTGACCTTTGTGTCCTCGTTGGGTGCCCAAACGATATCCGAGTCTAAGATTTCAAGCTCGAACTTCTTAGATAGAGCTTCAGTGATGGCTGTAAGAGTGTTGGGTTGAGTCCAAGCCAAGAAGTCGCCTTCTGGTAGCTCCTCAACGTCCTCAAGTCCGTCGTGCTCAATCGCTTCATCTAAAACTTCTGACAGCGTAGGTCCGCTTTCCTTCGCCTTGAAGACGGCTCGACCACGCCTCGTAAAGTAAAAGGTGGTGGAGCCGACGACGCCGCCAGCTTTCTTCACGACGTGGCGTAGATCATGAAGAGTACGAGTTTTGTTGTCTGTTTCAGCATCGACAACCATTGCTATATCAGGAGGCATGAGTACCTCTAGAGACATAGATTCGAGCTGGGCGCCTGTGGCTGAACGACCTTGCCCTCGAGCAACTGCAGCCTCAATCAAGTTCTTTGGAATGCTCGCTACGGTTCGAATTAGAACAGAGCACATACTTTTAGATACATACTTATTTACCTTTTGTCGCTGCAGTAATTGCAGCGGCAAGTTGAGGGTTGTATTGGATGTTTTCTCCATACACTGTCAAATATCAGAAAAGCTCTCAGACCATGCAACACAACAGTGACTGCCTACTTCTGGAGTACATTGCGATTGTCTTAGTAAAGGCTGCCCGTTCGCTCATCTTCTTCTTGTCCGTCACAGCTTTGATATGCTTTGTCTTGGACCATTTGTTGTGTCCAGCCCACTGGGCTGGTGTTGTCGCGAATGATCTTTGGCATTGTCGGCAGATTATCGAGTTTGGCTGGTTGATGAAAATGATTGATCTGGATGGTTTCAACAGTGAACTCAGACCATGTCGGGCAGCCATGATGAACCACCAGTAATTAGAACGAGGTTCAAGACTTCAATTTGTCTCAATGGATACCTAGGTAGATATCCTGGTGTCATAACCTCTTGCTCACTACCAAATTTGAGTCTTCGAGGTTGAGCTTGTTCATGGAGCGGGCAAACTCCGGACCAGAGGCAGGATACGCCCCACCTTCTGTGTTATAGAGGTAGGCGGTATCCGTACCTGCTGGGCATTCCACCCCCTTGGAGCTACCTTAGTGGCATGTGGCATGGGGAACCTCGAAGTTCCCTGGCTTACCTCTTGAAACATAACAAGAAATAACCAATTCTCGAATACTGCAATATAAATAACCCGCCATTGAAATCGAACTGTGTTGACGACCTCGACAATTGTGCGCGATGTCGTCAACTCAGGAGCCCGAAGCTCCAACCCGCAACAGCGAAGCGCAAGCTCCCCTCGACACCACGACAGTGAACCCAGAGCTCGATCTCCCCAAGCTTCAATCCCTTCCTGCCGAACAACAGGACCTTTTCCTGCTCACTTTTGCCTCGAGTTTGACAAAGCACGTTTTGAGCTTAGAAGCAGACGATTGTACAGCACAGCAGTTCTATCTCAAGAAAGAAATCTTTCAAATCATCAACCTCTCATCACCGCATCCTTCTCGAGTCATACGGAACAACCTGGGAAAGTGTTTGGCGCATATATTCGGGATTGGAGATAGGAAGCTCCTGTTTGAAACAATCAACGATCTAATCGCACTTGTATCGAGCGGAAAATCGAAAACGGATGCAGAGCTGCGCACAAAGCATGCTGCAGTTGTTTGCTTGGGCGATGTGTTCGCTTCTGCTGGTGATAGCGCCATCGGGCTGCACCAACTTGCTTGCTCAACATTACTTAAGCTTCTCAAGGCCTCATCGAACCACGCTGGCCTTCGTGCGGCGTGCCTCACCGCACTTGGCAAAATCGGTGGCATGATAGAAAGCAGCATGGATGAAGTGATTGCTCGTGATATCTGGAAACAAGGACGAAATCACGCATCATCAGACAAGGGACACCTCGTTGTTTCCTCTGCTTGCAGAACCCTCAAAGTGCTGTTCAAGCACACGCCTTACTTCCTGAACTCGGGCGACTTCGACAAACTGGAGTCGGCCATATCGAAAGCGCTTGACTCTCCTTCTGTTCAAGTACGCCAGGCTGCCGCCGAGTGCTTCGCTGAAGCCCTGTTCCAAGGCCATTCGGAGGGTGGTCTTCCTGAAGTGGCGTCTCCCAAGGGTAAAAAGACCAAAAAGGCGTTGAAACGCCAATCTACTATTCCTAACATTGCCGATGATGAGCTCGAGATTCCCTCTAGGTCTGCGAGTCCCGCTCCATCAGGCAAGCGTAGCCAAGTGCTGGCGTTGTCTCTGTCCGACATCTTAAAGAACTTGGCTTCACAGTATACCAAATCAACAGCCTCCAACAGAACTCGGGCGGCCATCGGTGTATGCTATGGTAAACTTTTCAGGCGACTGGGGGAGAAGACCGTTGAAACAAACTATCTCAAGATCGTGGAGAGTCTCGCGATCGATGTATTGGGTAATCCTACGATTGCCAACAATCGTTATCGGCTCTTGGTTTCCAGAAAGATTGTCGATGTTGTCGTTCAAGATGTTGTTGGCCGCAAGATACTTGGCGAATCGGGCCAAATATCGGCTGCCAAGTCACTTATTAACAACATCTTCAAGAACTACCCTCAGGCATTAGCTGAGCGACCAGAGCCTTCTAAGCACACACTGATCGCGACACTGAGTGCCGTATCATCACTTATCCAATCGCTGGACTCGGCGGCAAACAGCTTCGCAGAGTCATGTAGAGATGGTCTCTTGCAAGTCTTGCAACACCCTAGTTATACGGTTCAAGTTTTTGCATCACACTGCATGAAGACCTTGGTCCTCGCTTGCCCTCAGCAACTTCTTCCTTGTTTGTCGGTCTGTATGAATAGCCTTAGCCGAGAGCTTTCTCAGCTCGGATCTGGTCGCAACTCTCCAAGAAGATGTATTGGTTTTGCTCATGGGCTCGCTGCCACCTTGAGCGCGAGTCCCGCTCGTCCTCTCCATGGATCTGTCGAGATTAACAGTCGTGTATTGACTATTGCGACCAATATGTTGAAGTCGAGTAGTCAAGCACAACTTCGTGTCGCAAGCACGCAGATTCAAGTCGCTTGGATTCTTATTGGAGGCTTAATGTCCTTGGGGCCAAACTTCGTCAAGATTCATCTCTCTCAGCTCCTTTTGCTATGGAAGAATGCTCTCCCAAAACCGCTAGCCAAAGATAACACTTCAGCCAGAAGTTTCCTCGAGGTCTCTTTCTTGACGCACGTACGAGAATGCGCAATGGGCTCAATACTGGCCTTCCTCGAGTTCAATAGCCGTCTCTTGACTGTAGACGTGTCAAAGAGAATCGCGACGATGCTTCAGAACACGACAGCTTTCTTGCGGACTCTTCCCTCTAAGAAAAACTCCGACGATGTTAATCAGAGACTAGCTCCTTCTTTGCAACTTTCAGATCTCGAAATGATGGTTCAACGAAGAGTCTTGCAATGTTACGTGAAGCTTGTTAACCTCAGCCCAGCTGGCGGAAGCGAGTCTCTATTACAGTCAAACCTTTTGACGCTCGCGATTTCGTTATTTGCTGACCCGGAAAATTATGCACCAAACTCCTTGAGTGCCTCAATCGCCAACGCGGCTGCTACATTCGAGTCCATTTGGGATGTAGGTGACAACTCTGGCTTTGGTATCACTGGCCTGGTCGCTGGACCACGTGTGCGAAAACTCCCTGGGCAGCAAGAAAATTCCGTCGACCATAGGGATGAATTTGACAGTCCCGATGACACGATAAATAACTTGCTTCGCTCCCCGATTTGTGGCAGCCTCGAACACGATGCTTCTGTCTTGTATATTGGTAGTACCGACCATTCTTTAACCACACCCGATCCTCCTGCTACCGAGGTCATCAATGCAGCTATTCAATTGTTCGCATTTGCATTTCCACTCACTCCGGGCAAGGTTCAGGAGAGCATTTTGGAACAAATTCGAACATTTGCATCTGCTGGCACTCTTATCAGAGATCCCGGACGCAAGGCTGCCATGAATGTCAACCTGGCTGTCGCCATTCTTTCTACGATGAGGGTAGCTGTGAAGGAGACGAGATCGCCATCTGGAGACGTTTCGAACCAAGCAGTTGAAGCATTATTACAAGACATTGTTCGTGATTTCGTTCTCGATTCAGACGAACATGTCAGAAGCTTGGGATATGCTGCTACGGCTCGCTTGTGTAATGTCTACGGAAATGCATTCACGAACAACGAGATCAAGTACCTGGTCGATACCATTGTCGGCAACCGTGAGCCTAGTGCAAGAGCAGGTTGTGCCATGGCACTCGGCTCAATCCAAACTCAGGTTGGAGGCATGGCTGCTGGATACCATCTCAAGACCATTCTCGGTATCTTGATGTCTCTTTGCAACGATCCTCATCCAGTGGTTCATTTCTGGGCACTTGAAGCGCTATCACTGGCATCAGACGCTTCAGGACTCAGCTTTGCCGGCTACGTACCCAGTACTTTGGGAATGCTCGTTCAGCTCTACGTTTCCGAAACACATCACGCCGAAATCTCGTCTGCAATCACCATGAATATCGAAATGGATCTTTCTACGACATCCGCCATTGCCCGGTGCGTTGATTCGCTAATTAATGTCTTGGGTCCTGATTTGCAGGATGCCTTGAAGTCACGAGAACTCATATTCACTCTTGTGAACCGTTTCCGTGAGGAAGACGATCTTCTGGTACAAAGGGCAGCGCTCGGCTGTCTTGAGCACTTATCTCTTTACGCTCCTGGACATATGCATTTCGCCGATTATGTAAAGCTTCTTCAGAAGTATATTCTGTCTGAATCCACTACTCTACGGGATGTATCAGTAGATGGAATACATAATATGATGAAGCGGAATCCTCAAGACGTCCTCCGCGAAGCAGAGGCGGGCTTTGAGGAACAGCTCTGGCTTGTTCTCGACACGGCGCCATCGCATGACGGAATCCGCAATATTATTCGCAACTGGATGCATTCCACGTGCCTTGCAGAGACGAATACATGGCTGCAGCGATTCCAAGCGGTTTTGAAGATGACGAGGGCTAGACCGAAGACTGAAGAGGCGCAATCTGGGTCCAAGGGTGGCGGCTTGCCCGATCTCCAAGATGAAGAGGTTGCTGGTTTCGCTGCGGCGGCCGGTGCTGCCAAGGATGAGAAAGAGACCAAGGCGACTTCCGAGGTTGAGCCCCTGCGGTGGCAGGTCACCACCTTTGCGTTGAGCTGCATCGATGAGATGTTTGTGATCATCGCCAAGGACGTAACTGCCAACGGAGAGTCTAAAGCACAGAATGACCTTCAAATTAAGGTTGCCGACGTTGTTCGTATGGCGTTCTCCGCATCGACTTCGAGTGTTTTGGAGCTTCGGATCTGGGGCTTGAAGATCATAGGGGATGTGCTGAAGATGTTTGGCAAAACTCCTGATCCAGACTTTGAGGAGGCGATGCTGCTAGAGCAATACCAGGCCCAGATTAGTTCAGCCCTGACTCCAGCCTTTGCTGCTGATTCCTCACCCGAACTTGCTTCAGAGGCTGTCAACGTCTGCGCTAGCTTCATCTCCATCGGAATTGTTACCGATGTGGACCGTATGGGCAGGATTCTCAAGACTCTTGTTAGCGCTCTAGAGAACTTCTCCAAGGATAGTGAGAATGCTGCGATTGGTGACCTGAAGAGCCTTAGTTCCAACGCGCAAGTGATGGTCAAGATCTCCGTCTTCTCCGCCTGGGCGGAGCTGCAGGTCGCAAGCTCTGAGCAGCACTATCTATTGGATGTGCTCAGACCTCATATTGGTACCTTGACACCTCTGTGGCTCGAGTCTCTGCGTGAATTTGCACGTCTTCGATTTGAGCCTGATATCTCAATGACTTTGGGACCTCCCTCACTGTCTGGGAGTCTCGACAGCATCTATGCAGCTCTAAATCGTGAGACACTGCTACGCTTCTACCAAGATGCTTGGCTGAAGCTGGTGGATGCCATTGCTAGTCTAATTGAGCAGGACAGTGAATTCGTGTTTGATGCATTGGATGGAAAGGAATCAGATGGTCCTGCAACCAGTGGCAAAGGCAAGAGTTCCGATATCAATTATCGAGACGAGCCTGTAGCTTTCTTCTTTGTCTTGTTCGGCCTTGCCTTCGAAGCGCTTGCCACTCGTTCTGGGCAAAGCGACTCCTTAGCAGCACACGACCAAACACTGGCTATCTTGCAAGCACTCAGGAAGATTCTACACCCTAGCGTGTCTGGCCATGCTATCTATAGGCCGGATGTTTTTTCCGAGACAATGGATTTGCTAGACCGCCTAGTCCTCACTGAAAGCCTAGATATTCAAGGCGTGATTGTTGAGATTGCTAGAAGTCTATGCATCGCACACCCTTCGGCCAGGCGCCACGCCAACGAGGAGGGTGACTTGTCCGACGACATCGATCAGCTCTTTGAGCTTACGCGCATTATTGTTCTGGTTCTTACAGGGCTTCTGCCAAACCTCTCTGAAGGAAACCAGCCGGCTAGGCACCAGATGAACGAGGAAGCTATCTTACTGATACAATCATCTCTGAATGCGCTTGTAGATGCTGCAGAAGTCTTCCCGGCCATCATCAAGACAGATCTTCATGCCTGTATCGTGCACATCTTTGCCACGATTTTGTCAACACCTGGTTGTCAGGAGCTGATCGCTCCACAGTCTTTGCCCACATTGAAGCGATTCGTTGGCAGCATGTCTAAGTCACGAAGAAGTCACGGTAACGGTGAGCCATCTTCTACAGACATCCAGCTACAAGGATGTTTGCGTAGGTTCCTTTCGATCTACCTCAACGCACAGAAGCGCGAGGCGCCTCAATCTCTCACATGTGTCAAGAACTGCCTCATGGCCACGACTATTCTTTTCACTGGAGGCCAAAACCACCTACCAGCTTCCGAGGCCCTTGTAGCACGTTATCTAGACGAGCTGATGGATTGTCTCACTGATCGAATGGTATGTCCATTTTGCGTATTCCTCCAAACTTTCAAAGGCGAGTTACTAACCGCGCTTCACGTTGCATTAGACTGCCAAGATTGCGGCCAACTGCATCAGATCCATACTGCTCCAGCCGTCTTCGACCGGCGCTGACCTTAGCATTGCTCGCTACTTGTTTCCTAGGCTGGTAGCTTTTGTAACCGACACGGACCCTGAAGATCCCGAAAACGCAAGGGCCTTGGTTGCTCACACGCTATGCCAATATGCGGGTACAGTTGACAAGGGTCGACGTCTGGCAGCCATTACAGTGGTGGTACCAACGCTGATGGCGCGGGCTGCAGCTGAAGGCGAGGAGGTGTACCAAGAGACTAGTGCACGATTACTGGAGCTCGCAGCAACAGATCAGGAGGTATTCAGAGCTGTGGTTGGGGGTATGAGTGATGGGCAGAAGGGATTCCTCGAGGAGGTGATCCGATTTGGCCGTCAAAATACAGGCCAAGTGAGCAAAGCGGCCGCAGGGGATTCTGGGCAGCCAACTATTGCGTTGAAGATGGACTTTGGTGGTTGAGCTAATAGTCTCCACACATTGAGCTTTTGGTCTTTAGAAGATTGGGCCATGAGGTTGACATCTTCGGAGCAGGGTATGATTCAGAAACTTCACACGTGCAAGTTATTTTCCTGGCAGGCTAAAAACATGCGTATCTCATAGTTGGGCATGCACATCGATTACGAGAAATGATGAAGGCTTCATAACGATCTGCATCTACAATTGAATTGTTGAGGGTGTATGACAAGAAGAAGCACTAGTTACTGCACGGCCTGTAGTTGCTCAGTATGTACAGACTTGACAAGTTGACAGGGGTGACAGCGGGCTACGGAGCGGCATGACATAGCTGATTGGATTCGATACGATCGACATGATCTAACGGTCGGTGTCTCCACGATGGAAGGAGTGTGGAGTTACTTGTCAGGTTACACAGGGATCATCGCATTCTACTCGTGCAACCAACCCAAACCAACATTCATGGCATAGCTCAGCGTCAGTCAAATGCCCGGGGATATCGGCAGTATTCCCGTACTGTCGATGTTGGCTGCATCAGATAGTATCATGCACGACTCAGCTGCATCGACTGTTTTGATCATTTTTCGTGTGACACAGAGACGGGAGGGACCTACAGCAAGAAGAGCTTGATAGATCAAAGAAATAGGAGTTCCGCTCGCGATCATGGTCTTGTAACTTACCTACCACGAGATATAAGCATAATTCATTTCTGGTTGTAAGCATCAACTGAGTGTCTCGATCATCCTTTCCCCTCCTCTGTTTGAACCAGTAACCCCTGCTAGCGGCATTCAATTACCTGGTTGGCCGATAGCCCTACGGGCTATTTCATAGCTTAGCTTTTAAACTACGTAAGTGGTCCGTGAGAGTGACAGACAGACAACCCAGACAGAAGAGCCGCGAATATTCGGAGGCAGTATCTGGAACTCGAGTCTTCATGCTCAGGAATCACATCACACAACAGCCATGCTACTATAATCATAGCAACCAATGCTAAGCCTTCTCCTTGATCAAAATAGGAAACCCTATCGTGAGACTCCACCAGTATGTGAACCATGCTGTCTGTATCCATGATGATTAATCATTGTACTACGCAGTACAGCATGTGTGAGACTTACCATGTACCAGCCAGGGGAAAGCCCGTCAGCTTGACAAAAGAAAAAGCGAGAAGGGGTTTCTTTACTCTTTTCGTTGTTTTTCTACAACTGTCTGCTCTCCCATTTTGTCATTGTGGGTGTGATTGAACCGTAGGAAGTGTCAGGGTATTTTATCTGCTTGCTCGTAAAGCGGCCTATCTGATCTCATCATCATTATTTAGTCTTTGTGGATGGATGCGCAACGTACGTAAGGAGAACGCAATGGCCTGCCGAATCGGTGTTACCCAGGAACTGAGTTGTGATTTTTGATTGTCAACCAAAGCATGTGTCACAAATTTCTTGTTGTCGCATTGCTTACCAACATTGCCAATATAGAGGTTTCAACGGTCATATTTTGTGATGGTTGGGCGTACTTCTTATCACTAGCCAGTAAACCATACGCTTTCGGCACCAAAACAGTTGGTCATTATTAAGTCTAATAAAGGCGAAGTGTATGAACGCGACTATAGAAGCGGATGTCCAATGTCACCGCATGTTGCGGCGGTGGCATGTTCCGTCAACAATGACTGGCCCTTCATCTTTCCTGCCGAGCTCCCTATTAGAGGATGGGATTTTTGATGGTGACTTCTTGTCTGGCTGCGATCCAGCAGTCCTTTTACTTGGGAGAGGTAACTTGTTTTCCGTTGTCCTCTTTTTCTCAAGGCCCGCCGACCTGACCTCCCTGTTCTTTGGTCTTTGGGACTTTTCATCCCTGTGACTGTCTTTATCCCTCTCACAAGAAGGCCCTGTTGAGATATTCGTTTTGCTCGACTTGGGATCGCTCCAAGTGGTCGTTTCGTGTGAAAAGCCCGGTTGTTCGATCACAGCCCCTTCTCGTGTGGGTCGCGCTATCACTCTTCGGCCTTGGAAGCGTGCTTTGTTGAGTTTTTCTATAGCCGTATTCGTGGCTGCGGCACTGTCGAAAACCACTAGAACGTAACCCCTGAGGTACCTGCTATTGCTATTCTTTGGAATCTCCATTGAGTAGATCTTAGTCTTGTCCACTTTGCGCCGGATCCATGCCTTGACTTCATCAGCATGTGCTTGCTGCGGAAATGGTGACACATGTAGCTTGCGTGGCTCCGTTGCAATACATTCGGACTTATATGGCGGTTCTCCAATGGGGAAACCGCATTCGGGGTAAAAGTCTGAGTGTTCGTCGGGGCAAGAATAAGGTTGAGAAAACTGCATCCCTTCAGGTCGGTATTGGGGAACGTAAGTGACTGGATTGGGCGATGTTCCCATATCATAGGCACAGTAACTGCCCTGGCCTGCAACCTGATATGTAGCTGGCCTTACAGGCGCAACTGTTGTCACTATCATCGGCGGTTGATGAGCGTAGCTTTGTGGAATAGAGTGACTGGTGAATCTGGGACCGTTGATTGGGGAGTAACCAGTCATGTAGTACTATAGCTCGACAAACATTAGTTGTGTTCCAATCGCAGTCTTGGAAGTTTGTGGAGGCTTTCTTACCTGCTCAGGGGGCATGGGGTACGGGGTCGCCGTTGCCATTGGTGCTGTTAATACATGGTGAGTAGGGGGCGCAGGCTGGTATCTCTGTGTATGTATTTGAGTTCCTTGTTGCGGTATGGCTAGTTCCCTGATTTTGATGGAATGATTGCGGTTTCTGTCAGACGCAATGATTGAGCGTCCGTTGAAAACACCACCGTTAAGAAGACCTGCTACCATGTCAATACAAAGAGATGCCGATTTGTAATGTTTTCTTACCCCAAGCCTTCTCAAAGTTCTCTCTGCCTCTGACTCGGACCCATCCAGAAGTGCTGCTCTGAAAGACTTCTATATGGTCCACTACACATGCGGTCCGTGTCCAGTCTTTTAACTGCTGCCATGATGTCCCGAAAGGTAACTGTTAAAAAGGTTAGATGTATGTTCGTGCCGCGGTAGTAATTTGATGCATAAATCGAAACTTACGTTACAAATAGTAATGTAATAAATGCCAGTTTCGTTACCCGGACCAACGTCCGCTTGAACAGTGGCTTCAGTAGGCATGAGCTGACAGGAACATGCACGAAGCCGATCTCGACTTGTGTGATGTTACAGAGAATCGAGTAATATAAAGGTTGTACGACGATTCAATCGTGTGAAGAAGCAATCGACGATAGTCCAACGTGACAGTGTTAAAATTGTTTTCGGCAGTAGTACTCGTTGATATATGTGCTGAGTCCCCACGGCTCTGGACCAAGGCTTTCTTGTAGTAGAATCGACACCAGTCACAACATGATGCAATCCAATACAGTGTGCTTATAAAAGAGCCCTGGTGGGAGCTTTATATTTTAGTCTTCGGTGACGGTTGACCTGCAAGGAGCAAAGAGAAAGTAAAAGAGACAACAAGATGTCTGCAGTGTTCTCAACATTGCTTTTAGACCGTTCCTTACCAGCTCGGGATTTTCTTGCATTTGATCCCAGTCTTTGGTCCTCTAATTAGGGCCTCCAGGGTCGGGGATGCATCCTGAGAAGGCGGGCGTTCTGCACAAGCAGATGTCGTCTCATGATGAACGTAAAGCCAGGAAGCGCTGAGACTAAGCAACCCCGGACACAACAAGCTCGGCAGCTCTTGGCTGATTGACGGTGTGTGCTGGTCTGCAGTGTAACCCGAGATCCTTGTTGGCATTTCGACAAGTACATAGGTACAGACAATACTCTTCCCTGTGCACAGGAGGTGAGGTGGGGTGGTTAGTCGCGAATCTAACTTGGTCGCTAGGCACGGCGATACAATCGGGTTTAAAAGTTCTGGTTAGTTGACATGGAAAATTACATAGAAGTGGTGTAGTCTGCACGAACGTTGGTCATCATTTTGAGCAGATCGTTCCAAGCCACAGGTCCTACCCAATATTTCTCTCCCTGGCAGTATGCAGAGTACTAGGATGAGTCCCGCCGTGCAATGTGACATGTCACATTGTGATCAGTACTCCACCTTTTGAGAAACTCCGGTTACTAGATCTTTGGTCGTGATGGATCTCGTACATAAATCAGATATAGATCGAAACTCGATGCAAAGTCTCAAGACACCCCCTTTGCCACGCTGGTTGAGAGAGCGGAGACAACTGAGAGGTCTCCCCGTTGCGACCCAATCTTCACGTCATTACTGTGGCGTCGACGCTAATAGTTTCGTTGCTTTTTCGAGGGGATAACGTGCAGGCATGCGGTTGTTTCCGTGAGATAAGAGGAAACTACATGGCTTCTAGTCAATGCATTAACATTAGACCACTGCGCCACCTGTGTAACACGGGTCAAGTCGCTTTGCAGGTACGTCTTGAGCCAAAATGGCTTCGTCCTTGTATTGAGGTATCCTCCCACATGCCAAGCAAGCCATTTCCTTCTCCCACGCATACTCTTTCATCTGGGTCATGGCAGACCAGTCCCTGGTTCTTGGGTTCTCAGTTGCGCTTGAAAGAGAAGGTATCGTCCAATGTCGATGTGTCATCAGGCATTAGAGCAGATACACCAACTGTGTCTCCGATGTCATGCACCGACCCCAACGTTCTATCGCCGGCAACCCCCTCGTGCCAGGGCGTCGGGCATTGTGACGCATCAGCGCACGATACCAAGATGCCATTCTGTGCGTCCGAGAGTAGAAGAACCGGAAACTCGGGTTCGCCATTTATCCAGGCGGCTTGTGGTTTACCAGTAAGTTTGCCATTCGGAAGGTAAGAACCCAAAGAGAATGACTTGGGCCCTTCTGATAATGGATCCCAAATGAAAGATACACCCCGGTACTTGTCGTCCTGGCACGTCACTAATAGAAGCTCGCGAGCTTTTGGATGCCATTGATAGTCAACAGCCGAATGAAACATAAGCACCGCGCGGAGTTCAGCTGCGGTGACATCCCATATCCACAGGGTAGTGGGTGCGTCGTCGAGCCTGGTCACTAATAGGGTTGAAGATGCGTCGAATGCCAACGAGGAACATCCTGTCTTTACCTCGGGTGTGGGCTTGCCGTCTGCCAATCGACTAGGGGGTGAGACCATCTGATTTGCACGGAGAAATGTGTAAGAGGTACCTCCATGAGAGGAGCTGTTGAGTTGTTCTTGCCAGACCTGATGCGCTATGTAAGAATGGAAATACTTGGATGATAGATAGATCTCACCTGAAGCGTATCCTTCGGAACAATTGTGGTGGGATGCGTAAGTTTTAGCCCATCTCTCCACGTTCTTGTGTGGAGAGCGCTCACTGTCCTGCTTCCGTCACCAACGGCACAGAATGATGCATCATGGCTGAGACTGCAGCACTTAATTCCAGTCTCAAGATCGGCATCCTGGCCTTGGGCAATGCTAGATGCACCAACGGAGCGGAAGAATTGTCCATCAGGTGTGTACAGCAGGAGCTTGTGGCCATGTGCCGAGGCTTCCCACAGCAGAAGCCACTTTCCATCAGGGGTCCATGCCAAGCCATAAGCGTCTACTGTTTCTGGGAACCAAGATCGTAGTACCCGTCTTGTCCTGGGCTCGTGGATACTCACAGCATCACGACCACTTGTCCGTGTCAAAATGGCCAGATGGGAACTCTGGGGCCGCAAGGAATACCCTCTTGGGGCAGACGAGGGGAGATAGAACTTGGGGTTATTGATTTCAATGGCTTTGGAAGCACACAGGTCAAAAATAGAAAGTTTGAGGCCGAATGCAGCACAAGCAAAGACCTCGTCATCATATGCACCAAACTGCACAAGAGTCTGCTTTCCTCCGCCTGTCGCAGGGTTCCTGATCGCGACACGAAATGACGAGTCAACTATCGAGAAGACATGAATCTGGTCGGCGTTTGCAACAAGGATGCGGGATGATGAGGGTGCCCATGCCAACGTGGACACAGGGGTGTTGAAGTCTGGCGGTAACTTGACCGTCTGTGCAGTCGACAGTGAGGGCGCTGAGCGCACTATGACACTCTGCGAAGAGATTGTAGCAATAAATCTGCCGTCAGGACTGGCTGTACAGTGAGGCGACGCTGTGAGTATGGCAAAGACTAGTTAGCGCTGACTCTCCTTGATGTTGAATCAATGTTGAAAAGGGGAGAAGGTGAGACACAGATAGATCATAGGTTACCTTTGAAAACACGTGAGGTTTGCATCGCAACTGCCTCTTTACCGACATTCGGTCACCTGAAGAACCTCAAACGGAAGGCAGGAATAAAGGCTTGTAATCGCGGGCAGACTGTGAGGATATCCTTGCGATGCGACTGAGATTAAACGTAAGAGCGGTGAGCCGGCATCTTTCTGTTTGATTCAGTGCTAAGTGTTGGAATTATAGTTGCTAGTTAGGTACGACCTCTGTTGTTTGAGAGGTTCAGTCAGTCGTTGATGAACTTGGTAAGGCAACGCGGAACACTTATTGTTAATGTGGGTTGTCACTGTGTTGACATTCTTCCGATTCCGGCTTAGCGCCATATGCTGTCAACGGTTCTACAACGTACCTGAATGCGCCCAAAGTTCAATACTAACGCAAAGTAAGCACATGAGTTGACTAAATAAACCCGTGTTTCTATTTATCATGTCACTATGTGTATATTCAGTCCGCTTTACTTGTGTATACGAGAACTTATCCACCTGCGTGTCACTAGTTGTCTGACTTGAAATCACCAGAGGAGTGTACCTAGAGGGTGGGTGCACTCACAGAAGAAGACGACATGTTGAAATGATTAAACAGATCCTCTAGTCGAATATACTATAAAAGTTTCCTTTGATTGTGGTCATATTTATAGTGGTTTTGCATTGAAAGATCTGTAGATATGGTTGAGTGACAATATCTTGAGCAGCCCCTGAGCATGTCTAGCTAGACTCGGGTCAATAGATTGAACATGACATGACACCTGTAATTAAATATATCAGGCATATATACAGAATTGTATGCGAGCGTTTATAAGTACTTTAGAGCGTTAATAATAGATATGTTGCGTACGACATGGCATCTACACTCAAGACACAAGATAGCCAAGGAGGAGTACCAGTATTTAGGACCTGCTACTATGTACTCATATCGCCCATAATCTTACACCTCAGACTTTCTCGTCACTCCATTCATATACTCAGTTTTGTATAAGACCTAAGAAGTGTTGACTGAGTAAATGGGCGGGTGCTCAAACATCTTTGCGACCCGAATCGCATATCCTAGCATTGTGAGGGTGAAGAATTGAAAATATGTGCATTTAGTCTCTTTACATCCTATCTTATTCTCCAAATTTGGAAGACAATACTTGTAGACCAAATTAATGGGATAGTCTGCCGATCATCACTTCTATTTTGCTGTTCAATTGCATGTGTCCAGGGTAGGTAATGTACTCAGGGCAGCCATCCTTTTCGAAGTACATATCAACAGTTACCATGCATTCTAAAAAGAAAATGCAATATGATGCATCATGGTAAGCTGACTATCCATACCTGCGTCAGCTGAGTATTTCTACTCTGTCATCAGATAGTTGTTATACAGCAAGGGTTTATCGTCATGAATACCTTGGGTACGAAGGGATTGATTAAACACTTTTGAACTACAACGTGAAGTCCAGGCATTCTCGGCTAGTATCATACATACTACCTACCCAGTTCAACCACAAGCCAACTGACAAAAGAGTAGATAGACAGCCATGGCAGACCTTATCATTTCGCTTTGAAACCAACATTGCAAATATGTCTGTCTATCTGTCTGCGCAACTCCGCGGCCAACACGAGCGGGCCACTACGGTCCGTATTATTCTATTTCCATTACTCAGCGCGGGGAACGGGGAACGTACGGATTGTGGCGATTGCCGGATAAGATTGGATAACGTAACATATAGCTAACATACACCCTCATGGTTGCGTACCTTGAACCCATGATAGGCTTTGTCATTAAGCAAAAGCTGACAGACTGATAATAATAACTCACTCAACTGTCTATTTGTTTATTACGCAACCTGGACCTTTTCTCTTGATCGCATTATGGTTGCGACAATCTGAAATGATGGCTGTTTAGCAAGCGCGAATCAATTTATTTCTGTCCTTTACCTCGTTCTTCTAATCACCATCCTGAATCTCGCAAATATGCCGATTCGCATTTTGAGCTCAAGAGGTTCAGCCTTAGCTCCGACCTTTGGAAGAACGGCCTCTCTGCGTCCACATGCTTTTACGTCGAGGACCGTTGCAACCGTAGCAGCAGCCGTTACGCCTCAAGATAGCTCTCGCGAATCTCCATCTTCAACACCAGAACTTAACATCCTGCAACCCCAACGCCGGCGCATCCGAGATCCAAAACCTTTCTCTGATTTTCTCACCGATAACTTCAACCGACAGCATGACTACCTGCGCATTTCCGTCGCGGAGCGATGCAACCTGCGATGCGTATACTGCATGCCCGAAGAAGGGGTGCCTTTGTCTCCAGATCGAGAACTCTTGACGACGCCCGAGATCGTCCTCTTGTCCTCCGTTTTTGTGTCACAGGGCGTCTCAAAGATTAGGTTGACCGGAGGGGAACCGACTGTGCGCCGAGATATACTTCCCTTGATGCGCCAGATTGGAGAGCTACGGCAGCATGGACTCAAAGAGCTTTGCATCACAACCAATGGCATCTCGCTGCACCGGAAGCTTGACAGTATGGTTGAGAGTGGATTGACAGGTGTCAACCTGAGCCTCGATACCCTGGATCCATGGCAGTTTCAGATCATGACAAGAAGGAAGGGCTACGATGCAGTACAAAAAAGTATTGATCGAATTCTTGAGATGAACAGGCTCGGTGCTGGCATCAAGCTTAAGATCAACTGCGTGGTAATGAGGGGCGTCAACGAAAGAGAAGTGCTTCCCTTTGTGGACCTGACGCAAGAAAAGGACATTGAAGTGCGCTTTATCGAGTACATGCCATTCGACGGCAACAAATGGAGCAAAAACAAAATGTTCAGCTACCAAGAAATGCTGGACCTCATCAGAACAAAGTACCCTACTCTTGAAAAGGTGCAAGATCACAAGAACGACACGAGTAAGACATGGCATGTTCCAGGCTTTGCCGGAAAGATAGGGTTCATCACGAGCATGACACACAACTTCTGTGGGAGCTGTAATCGTCTCCGGATTACAGGCGATGGAAACCTCAAGGTGTGCTTGTTTGGCAATGTTGAGGTGTCTCTACGGGATATCCTTCGTAAGTCGAACAGCGGCGAACCCGTCGACGAGCAAGTTTTCGAAGCAATGAAACAGATCGAGATGGCTCGACGGAGGGACCTCCTGACGTCTGATCGAACTCCTCTCGGTCTGGCACCTAACGAGATGGAACTGCTGGAAGTTATCGGTGCAGCCGTCAAGAGGAAAAAGGCGAAGCATGCTGGGATTGGCGAGTTGGAACACATGAAGAACAGGCCCATGATCTTGATAGGTGGGTGATGGCGCTCCTTTACCCATCCCCTCGATTTCCCGCACGCAACGCATTGAGTTGGAGCATATGCTTGGACGAGACATTATTTGGGAGATAGATAGTTCGCGGGGCAACTATCAATTATGACTATGGGGCGGCGTTGAGAGGGATTGTTGGCCTTTTGGTTTATCTCATATGAAGATTGGATACCCTCCCATAACGAGTTGAATGTAATGCATGCTAAATTGAGTTTTTTGTGTAGATTCCACTAGTCAGTCTCCATCACCTCGCAACATGCCTCCCCGAGTACAGTCTCTTCTCCGTAACGGTCACTTCTTCACTCGTGGCCCGTCATCATTTTCACAGCAGAGGCTCTTCTCGCTGACCCGCCGTGCCAAAAGTCAAGATGATTGCAACAAGGCAAAGCTGACCCACGTTTCGTCATCTGGAGAGGCACGTATGGTTTCCATATCAGAAAAGACGGTGACGTCACGCATCGCCAAAGCTGTGTGCACTGTCCGGTTCTCCAACAGTACGGCAATCGATCTCATCAGGGACAATCAGATGAAGAAGGGTGATGTTCTGGGGGTTGCGCGGATCGCGGGCATCATGGCATCGAAGCGGACGCCAGACCTGATCCCACTATGCCATCCGATAGCGCTCTCCAAGGCGACGGTTGATCTCGACGTCAGGGGTGACGACAGAATTGAGATCGCTGCGACGGTCACGTGTGATGGGAAGACGGGCGTGGAGATGGAGGCGCTGACAGCGGCGTCTACAGCGGCATTGACAGTCTACGATATGTGCAAGGCAGTGGATAAGGGCATGGTCGTTGAGGGGCTGAGGGTTGTTCTCAAGGATGGCGGTAAGAGTGGAAGATGGGAGATGGAGTGAGCAAAGCACAGTACAGCAATCAACCAACCACATAGCATGGGCCAATGCAGCTGCTGTACAGCTCCGTACATACAGATATCATTTTACGGTGAAGATGAAAGAGTCCTACAGTGAATAGACACGATGGGAGAACGTGTCACCTATCATAATCTCCAAAGAGAGACTTGACTTATGCAACCCACGGACTTTGTGTTGCCTCGAAATGCAGGGTCTGCAGTAGGGCTCTCCCTGATCATAGCTCACGATACCTTTCAAAAGGTTGGGCATGCAATGTGTTCCTAACACGACTAGAGAATTGGTCTGGTCTTGTTATCGCACGAGAGAAGAAGGCAACTCCGTACGGATACAGAATGGACCTGAGATCGTCTTCCCCATTACTAGGTGGGGATGGGCGGTTGGCCATCAACCAATACTACCTAGGAACATACTAGCCATCACGCACGAAGCTCGTTTAATCACCTCTCATCTGCGAGTGATATGCACAATTGGAAAAAGGAATGAGGATGCATCTGCAGAAATCGTGAGATCAATTAAATGAGAACCGCGCAAGCCACCACCACCACCACCGCGAGCAGAGCCAAGAATCGTACAGGAAAAAGCAAATACACTACAACGGATCCGCTCGAAACATCAGTACCCCGACAATTCTAGGCCAAGCGTCTGATTTCCTTTACAAGAAAATGGGGTAAATATAGAATGTGGCCAGAGTCGGAGCTATCTGATAGAAAGAGGCATTTTGCACAAAGTGTTGCATATTCGAGACAGATAGAAACAGAAGCACAGGCACAGGCACAGGCGCTGGTCATGCGAAATCATAATAGAGGGGGAAGAAAAGGCGGTGGAGATGATATACAAGTCAGTTTCCATTGTTTTGTTTTGTGCATCTCGCTGAAGTTGATCTGATCAACGGGCAGACGAAAGATTGGTTAAGACAACAACCATCTCAAGCTCGTGCATATGTACCTACCTATGTGTGTGTATGTGTACAGCAGGCCTCAGGCACTTGCAAAGCCTGTTCTCGTTGGGCTGTTTTTAAGTTCATCTGTCAAAATATAGCGAGGGTGTAATAAGACACATCCAATTACAGCGGAGTGATAAGAATGCCGAGGAGCCGCAACTTGAAGGTCGACTTCCGATACAAGTAAAGCGCGACACCCACTCCGAAGTCTTGGCATCTCGGCCTCTTACATACTCGAGAGAAAAGTGAGACATGGGTAGATGGGGACGGGGCTGGGGCTGGTATTAACTTGACTATTGACGAGAACGGACCTGCGGGTTTATTAGGTATTACATACTAACTGTACGTACCTCCCTGCATACAATACCACTTTGCAAGCATCACTTGTTGTTCACTTATTACCTAGTACTTATTACTTACTCTATTTACCTACGTGCCATTCGAGACTTTTTATTCTTCTTTTAGATTAGGTTAGATGGGGCTTTATTGCCGGACCTTTTGTTGCTGAGGCGAACCTGGTCAAAGCTGAGCACTTATTGAAGTGAAGCCCCAGTTGTCTGACTAACTGACCCAGTTAGTTGATCTCGACTTTGGACCCTGATCGTAGTCAACCACATACTGCAACTGTAATGACAATCGTGTAAGCTAAGAGGCTGAAGCATAACAATTAAAGGGTCCTGGTAACGGGGCGGATAGTATTTACGTGGCTCATTCATATTTCCCTCAATGTCTGTGCTCTTAGGTGAAGTGTAGGTAGTATCACTCTAGTGCATGTATCAGACTGATTCGTTCTTTCTAGAGCAAGCACCAGCCTCATCCAGCCACTTAAAGGAGCACACGCAGTCTTCATCTTAACACTAGGTGTCTCCTTGTAACTTGTGTATAGCTTAACTCAGTAGTTTCTAAGGGTCCTGTTGACGAGCGGCGGTGAAGACGATAGTGTTGGACCCCTATGAACGGGTGATGGATGTATCCTAGGTAGGGACAGATTTGAGGTCTCAGACCAGTAACTAGATGCGCTGGTTCTGCTCACATGATCCTCAAATCCCATCTCCCTTCTTATACCTGACACAAAATTTATCCAGCTTGGCTTGGCCCCTGCTGTACCGTATGTCGAGAGGTTCAAGATCTGATCACCTGAGCGGACAGACCTCCACACTCTCCTTAACTGTAGATCATAGTCCTTCCTCGTTCGCTTCTGCGCATCATGTCTCGTCTCAGGGATTCGACAAACATAGTGTTCGTGGGCAGTCACGCAGCTTAGCATTTCCAGCGGTTCAGGGACCCCTCTGTGGCCACAAGCGTACGTAATTCCCCTCATCTGGGTTACAGTAAACAAATGAGTTGCATTTCAAGCTCTTCGCTTGGACCACTTGGTTTGGACCCTGAATTTCTGACAAGATTCGATATGCGACATCAAGTAGTTCTGATTGGTTGAGATACGACGGGATATCCTTTTGGTCTCGGATACGTCGATCAAATCCAAGCCCTTGTGCAATTTTTTATTTCATTACCTGAGCCATATCTGATCATACGGAGCCTCCATGTCTCAAGTGTCCTAGAGGGTAACAGTCGGTGACGGAACCTCGGCGATAGTTTCGTGGTAGTTGGCGGGAGATGGCAGATCTAGAAGAGGACCCTGGCCCCACTCACCACGTTAGCGAAAAAAAGGCTTGTCGGCGACGCCACGAATTGAGGGCTCCAAAATGGAGGAAACGTGGCTGCAACGAGCCTCGGCGGAGTATCAGATTCGAGCTCCATAAAGACTCGGCGGCGCCTAGTGGGAACATAACTAAACATGGGGTCGAGTAGCGGAGCGCGCTGCGGCAGAGGCAAACCACTTTTGGCTGAATTATCCCCCTGTTGAGATGGAAAAATCCTGCACAGGCCATCGTGGTGGATTCTTCAGGTGGCGGGTGAAGGGATTCCCTTTCATGTCTAGATGGTCTCGAAAGCTTCCAAGATTCGAGAAGGCAACGGCAACAGGCTAGCGGGACATGACGAGACGCCGAGATAACTGTACTGCCGGTCCTTACCTGTTCCCTCCCACATACAGCGCAGCTAGAGCGATGGCCTTGTTCCATTGGCGGTCCGAAGTAGAGTAATGAGCATCGAGTCAAGGGATTGAAGCGATGGGCGGCGAGAATGCGATGTTGATAGGCGAAATGTTATTCGCTGCAATCAGTTTCTTTCTTGCCAGTCCCATGTATGTGCAGTTTGACCCCTATCATCTTCTGGCCACGGCAGGGCAGTCCTTCGGAGTAGTTTATTTGACATACGTATAGGCCCGATGAGTTCCGAATCAGTTACATTACCTCCGAGAAAGCACAACCTCCCTCCGAGATATTTGGAGGGATGCCTTCTAGGTGAAACGTAAAAGGCCCCCGGACCCGAGACCAGACAGGAAGGTCACGAGACCTTTAAACGGCGAGAACAGTTCAGAAGCTGAAGAGAGCCAAAGGGAGTTCAAGGCAAGGATCCCAGTTGTGAACACGCAACAAACAAACCCGGTCCGATGGTGGATTCAGGTGGGGAGCGATTTGAGCTTGTCTTCCAACACCTGCTACGTACGTAGTCTGGTAGTTAGTATCCCATTTCCTATCGGCGAGTTGCCCCGCCCTTGCCCGAATGAAGCCCTTTGGCGATCTTTAAAAGTCTCTAAGAACACCGTCCAAGTGGAGGGAGCTTTCAGTAATGCATCAGAGTGGGGTTTGTGAGAGCCTACCATGAACCGAGTAGACCAACCATAGGTCACGTAAAGTGATGGATGCGTAGGCGAACTAGTCATGGTGGGACTAAGCTTGAACGGCCAAGGCGTCAAGAAAAAAAGATGTAGAGGAGGGGCGGGATGATGCTGTCGTGAAGTGTTTGTGCGTAAATCATGGTGAAGTAAGTTCATGGGAAATGGCATCGTAGCACCACTGTTGGCAGACGGGAAAGGGGTTGAATATCCAGTAGTCGATCATTTGCATCATCGCGTTGCTGATGGATGATCATGACGAAAGTGATGCTCTACAAAACGGAAGATGAGTCTTCAGAATTACTGTAAACTGTCGGATATGTCGATCGAGATGAGTTCGAAGCCTGAAGCTGAAGCACAGCGTTGTATGCGATCGGATCGGTAGATATGTCAGAAAGGGGACAGGAGACATATCGATTCAAGCGGTGCATGCCTGCCTACCTAGCTAGATGGCCAGTTCCAGGGCCTGTACTGTGTCGCTGCGTCAAGACAAGACAATAACATGGAGTCTCGGAAACCGTCAAATCACATTGCAACGGTTGTCTTCGCAGTAACTACAGTAGGTACCGAGTGAAGGACGAGCACAGCGAGCACAGACCCCTGCGCGTACAGTTCGCACACAACGTGACGCTGATGCATGATGATTCTGCTATGAAGAGAAACAAATGTCAATCCATATTTGCAAGACCAAGACAAAGGCCGTGCGTGCCAGAGAGTGTGTGTGCGTTGTATTGCAGGTTGCGCTGAAAGCTGGTGAAGAAGTCAACGATACAACATCGCAACAGTAAATGGGACGCTGTTTCTACATTTGCCGAACTGCAACTACCCGGGCAGGCGCTGTTGTCCTGGTCCTCTGTGCCTTCTTGGGTTGGGCCTCCACTCTTTCCCCAATGCTCCATAGGTAGTGCCTGGGTCGAGTTGCTGTTTCCAATTCTGTGTAATCTAAGCTTGTTCGGCTACCTATGGGTCCTAAATGTTTTGTACGTAACAGTTGGCTCATTCTCAAACTTGATCAAAACCACCAGCGATACCATGTTGAACGTTATCAAGTCAATCAACGAACAGAGGAAAGACAGTAACGAACGGTCGGACATGCCGTCTTTCCGTTTGCCTTGTCTAGGTACTCCGTCCCGGTCCGGTTTCTAGACGGCGATGCAGAGACTGCGCTGCCGGCCTAACACACAACCAGCAAAGCAAAGCAAAGCAAAGCAAAGCAACCCAAAGAACAGAAGCAGAGGAGCCAAAGCTCCCTACTGCGAAGACAGGGAACCACCGCTGCCCAATCACACAACATCCTTCGGGATGGCGCTGTTCTTGACCCTTGAACCTTACAGAGCGCTTTCGTTATCGGCGGGGATTCGCCGAACTAAAGAGCGCGCTTGTCCAATTGCCGCCCTACGATAGTCAGCCCCGCGGACCGGAGGAGTTTGGCCACACCTTGTTGCAGAGTTGTTGGCCTTGCAGGACGTTACTGTACTCGACGGATTCGACACGACTCTCGAAATTGTTGGAATTTCTATGTAGTTGCTATGGTTCAAGCCTCAGCAGAAAGGTCCAGAATGCACTGGTGCAAGGGTCAAACATATTGCCTGACTCGAACGACATATTCATGATCTGGCAGAGATTCCGTCCTCCAAGTTGTAACACATGGGTGGCACCGTACATGCACAGTACGTTTATTCTCAGCACACAACCGGCAGTCTCAGCTTCGGCATTCATTGTTACGGGCTTCACTGTTTGCTGCTCAAGCCCTGGCATCTCCTCCGTATCACCAACATAAACAGTAGGTGGTTTGCATCACAACTGGATTACTACAGGCCAGCATAGTCATCACTTCAGCATCATCCGCAAATACGCAGTAAATCATCAACTGCCAGGATAAATACTCCTCGATTGGCCAGGTCCATCCACTGGATTGAAGTTGGCCCCAGCGGCTCCCATGTCATCCAACCAGAACGGCCAGATAGAAAATATCCCTCCCGCAATTACGCACAGGTATCGAGCAACCGTTCCATTTATCTCTCGAGACCTATTGCCGTATCCGGATATCTCGACCATCTGAATGAATCGCAGAGATCCGGAATTACATCACGTCGTGTCAATCGCGAGACATCAACTGGCGTGGCGTTTTTTTGGGCCAGATAAACTCACCTTATGCCGGTGAGTTTACACTGGCAAAGAGATATTCGAGAGACATCAATTCCTGCCCCGTCTCGGACTGCCACTGAGACATTAACGACCGCGAGCCGTTAGGTCCCTCTAGACCCGACGAAGGAGGAGACGGAGAGAGCAAAACGCGCAACAAGGACAGGCCCTTGTCGTTGCAGAAGGACGCTTTGCTCCAAAAGTCAAGCCAAGCAGCAAGCACAAGCCACGCCCACTCCATCATGAGCTCCACCGCCTCCATCTCCACCTGCAACTGCAAGAGAGGGCACATCCTGGTCTCACGCTAAACTAGAGTGCTAGGTTAGGATCCCCAGTCAGTTCTACAGTGAAAGGTACGTACTCATCCGCCCCCGGTCTCCTCCACGCGACGGTGTTGGCCATGCTATGTTCCCAGATCTACTCCCTCCTTAAGTCTGTTCGCTTTGGTTTAAACTCTGCCATGGCCCGCCCTTGACTCTCACTCGTCTAACTTTCCGTTCAACTACAGTCGTAGTACCCCGAATCCAATCATCATCTCACGAATAACTATCCGCCACCTTTGCATTTATTTGTCCACACAGTCCCCGGACTTCTACAAACTAGCAGCTCTCTTTGCTTCCATCTCGAACACTCGTCCGTTACGACAGACTGCTGTGAGCCACAAGCTAAGCTCAAGTATACACATATCAAGCTGCCTTCGAAATTCAGCTTTACCAACATACAATATGGCTGCCGACCTCATTATGCCTACTCTTCCGGGTGACCAGCACTCGCGTCATTTCTTTCCTCAGCAGCATCAGCGCCCTACACATCAACGCAACCACTCATATCAGATCTCAGTTGGCCCTCAAATCTCTCCCACCAACACCCAGTTCAGCAGCCCCGACTCTGCTTCGTCGAATCCTACTTCTCCTAGATCCCATCATGCGCGACAGACTCGCCCCATGTACATGCCCGCAGCACTGCGTCCCAACTTGTTCCCTTCAAAGACCAGCAAGATGCCCATTGATGATGGTGCATCTACCTCCAGCACAGAGTCTGAGAATACCCTACGACGCACCAATAGCAGTCTCATGAACATCCCTGGCATGTCTGTCTTTGGCAACAAACTGGCTCGTGTTTCTACTGGCGATAGCTCCCAAAGCAGCATCGACGGCGACTTTGACCTCGAGATGTTTCCCGAGGTCAAGTCTCAACCCACGCGCAAGCATTGGAAGGTATGTAAAGCAAACAAGCTAGTGTTATTTCCTCCCTCGTACAATACCTACAGGCGCTTTTGTCTCAGGTGTATCCAACGTTGCCGTTTTGTACAACACGAATCTCTTGCCTGTCTCACCCCAAGTCACTTACCCGTCACTCTTCTATCGTCTACAGTTGACTAACATGGTACTTCTGCAGCCTGATTCCGAATCTACTGTCTGTGACGACCCGACTTGCAAGCGCACTTTCAGCTACTTCACTCGCCGCCATCACTGCCGAAAGTGTGGCCACATCTTTTGCGACTCCCATTCCACCTTTGCTGCTCCTCTTGACCATGATGCCAAGTTCAACCCGCGTGCACCTCTTTCCAGAACCTGCCGTCATTGCTGCGAAGAGTTCAAGAGCTGGTACACTCGCAACAACAGCCGTGCTTCGAGCGCTGCATCTTCCGACGCTCCCAACCCTACCTCAACTCCTATCGCTGCCGGCTTCGGAGATGCCTCTGACTTGCCTCGTGGCCCTGAACTTGCTGCCAGTGTACCTAGAGACTGGAACTGGAGCACTTTCTAAGCGAACACGAGATTGTCAGCTGTCACAACTTGTATCTGGGGGCGGATGTCGGCAGCGTGCGGACTAATCCCCGATCTATCGAGATCGGATGGGGTTCCCTGCATGAAGTCGATACCGTTCTCGGTCACCAACATACCACCACCTACACACTACGTTCGCTACCACCACTGCCTGAGTGGCACTATGAGATACCCGATCTGCCCGGTTCACGAAGCCATGGCAGTATCATAATAGACCGACAAATATCGCCCGACAAGTGACTCGATTCCTTGTCCAATACCACCAATTACCCCATTCTTCGGCCATCCTCTACTACCATTACCGTCGCTGTCCACATTGGCCAGTTAGTTTGTTAACTGGACCTCGCACTTCGCATTTGCTTTTTATTCGGTTGCTTTCATTCAAAGCGAGGCGTTCTGGAAAGCAGTGTCAGTTTGACTTGCTGCAACTCGACTATTTTTCTGGTAACAATGTCTTGACAACCAGATCATGACAAGGCACATAGAGGATGTCCTTTTGGTCTACATCATTTAATGTTTTGCTTCTTCCGGAAGGCGTATTAAGAGCTATAACAGCCTGGCACACTCATAGATGGTTAAAGGAACTTGCATTGCCATACGTGGCGCGGAAAAGAAATTTATGATGTTATGAAATTAGGTAGTCATCTGGCCAACTTGGACTGGTCATGCCCATGGGCTGCTGGACTCTTATGGACCGTTGCTGCTATTAGATTACATACTACGATGTTTTCGCCTCATTTTCTGAATCGGTCCCCTGGGTGAATGAAAAGTACCATGTCAGCCATAATGATTGGCATGCTCTTCTGGATAGACACGAGTTTTTCTGTCAGTTGAGTTGATAGCATCACACATTCTTCCCCTGAACCCGAAAGCGTTGCGTAGACGGACATGAATCAATATACCGTGCACACGTTCTATGTATTACTTGTCCGGATATGTTTGCCAACTACTAACGACTTGAGCTGACAAACTGGCCATTTCAGTGTATTGTTGGATATGTTGAACATACCGATATGTACCGCTCGACGTCACCATCCTTGAGTAAAAAAGACATCATCATATCTACTGAGGCTCGGACATCAAGCGTTGTAGAGGCAAGAATTTTTGAAGCTTCTGGCCATATTACTCTGCACTCGCAGACCTCAGTTAATGGACATTCACTAACATGAATCCCAATAACAATATCGATGCACAGAGTGTTTGTTTTCTTTTTATTCTCTTTCGCAAAATATGGTATCGCTATATCGTCTAAATCTTTTACACGGGACTCGATCGAACAAAACTGAGACCCACAACGCTTTTTGTGTTTCTTTTAAGGCATCATCACAGTAATTCCGCTGTTAAAGTAACGGCTCTTGTCTTCCTCATGCTGTTGCTGATTGTCTTCATTTTAATTTCATCGTCACCCAAAGTTTCCTTAGGCTTTTCGTCGCGACTTGCCGTTGGCCTTCTTTGGTGTAGAGGCTCGCGAAGCCTCATCAGCCGAAGAACCGTTGGCCGTGTTCGCACCATCATAGATCTCCTTCTCAATGCCCTTGGCAGCATCCCAACCAGCCTTCTCTGCAAGAGCAATGTTGGCGTTGACATCATGGGACTTCTTGCTGGCGGCGTTGCTTCGCTTAACGTAGCTTGCGATAAAGAAACTGACGAACAGGTAAGTCAGAGGAGCGAGGTACAGGACGTTGAGCCAAATAGCAAAAGTTTCGCCTGTGGTCATGATACAGGGTTGAGTAACGTATTGCGTCTCGGCAGCGAAAGCCTCAGAAGTGACAGCCTGAGATGCAACAGGAGCAGCACCAGGGGCAGCGGCGCCCTCGGCAGCACCCCAAATGAACTTCTTGATCGACTCGACAGCGCCGTCAACGGCGGTCTCTTGGCTTGCATCAGAAGCAGCCGTGGTGGTATACGCTGGAGCGGCGAGCTTCTGGATAATGGCGACAGGAACCTTGTAAGAAATAAAAGAGTAGGCAATTGTGTTGCTTGCGCCAACAATGAACTGGGTAATTTGCATCGTGGTGAGGGATCGTTTGACAGGGGTAGGAACCCGGATCGAGAAAGCAGTGAGTGTGTAGTAGAAGTACTGAGAATGAGTTAGCCAGTTATCCGTATGGATACTTTAGATTCTTGACTTACCATCAAGGAGTGGATGAAGGAGTTGATAAGAACAAACTGCCAGATGGGAGCCGACATATAGCGCATGCCAGCCCACATGCAGAGCATGGCTCCGGCGTGGTGGTAGGTCTGAAGAGTAGAGCTGAGCTTGCCCTTGGCGAGGATGATGAAAGTGTCAAGAACCTCGTAGAACTTGCTAAGATAGAAGATCCAACCATAGAAAGCCAAACCCTCGTTCCACATACGACCACCGACAGTTCCACTGGGAAGGCCATTGACAATGGCGGCATGCTCGGTAGCAGAAACGAATGAACTCGAGGTCTCGTTGTAGTAGACTGAGTTGCCAAGGCCGGAAGCACCATGCAGACGACAGAAGCTATCAGCGGTACCGGCAAGGCCCTGAGGACCTGTGGGGTTTTGAATGCTTCTCCTCATGCCGCTCAGCATGCCCCAGAAAGTCCAAGCAGAGTAGACACAGAGGAAGACGTTGTGAAGAACAACAAATGCGAAGAACGGCCGTGTCTTGCTGATGGCCCATGGCTTCTTGCCGTTGGACTTGTTGTAGATGTTGAGGCTCTTGACAGTGACGGCATAGAGGATAGCGATAGTCAAAGGAACTTTGGCGTCGAGAGCAGCAGTGAACCAGTGCTCGGGAATGTTGAAGGGGCGCATAATCGAAGTTGGTACATCGACAGGCGCAATGGGAGCAGGCGCATTGGTGGGAGGGAAGCTGAAAAGGCTCGAGTCGGGCATGGAGCCCAGCAGCTTGAAATGCTCAGCCATGACGGCGAGATTAATGATTTGTCCTGGGTTTGTAGGAGTAAATAGAAGGAGGAGAAAAGCTCAGTTGATCGGTTTGCTGGACTTCTCTCGTCGTCTGTTGAACAACGATATCGGCCGGATGTGAATCGGTGCAAGTGACGAAGCGACGAAACGAAGCTAGGGTATAATGGAAGAACAATCGAAAACCAGAGAGCGAGCAAAGATAAGTAGATAGATCAGGACCGAGACAAGGCGTAGAGAATGGGACACCTGGATCTGGGAGAGGCAAGAGGTTCGGATCTAAATATTGCGTAAAGATGCGGGAGATGTTGGCTTTAACTTCTTTTTTTTCCCTCTATCAGAGTCCGCCCCCCGGCTCAAACTGGAGCAACTCGGAGGTGCCTCGACTTGTACAGTCAAGCTAAGTGGAAAGTACCTTTTGAGGATCAAATCGAGGACCCGGCTGGGGATGGACCCATGAAGAAGACCCGTCCCGAGCTTTTGTTTTAGAGGCAGGTATCATCAGGGACCCTCATGTTACAGTTGGGGAAAGAATATTGGGAAACTGGCACCTGTTTGCCAAGCGTGGTACCCGTTGCCGCCTCAAAGAGAAAGAGAGACTGGGACTATGCACTTGTGCCTTGTGCCGGCCTATCATTTACCTGTTTGACCTGGCATGTGCCTCTAGTTTTAATGTTGTTGCAAGGGTTTCAAAATAAGGGTCTCTCAAGAATCAATGTTTTCTCTATGTGTCGAGTCATCATGAATACTAATTCGATATGATTATATCTGGTGATGTGTTTTTTTCTTGATATAAAGTATACAATTGATAGTAATAGAAATGCTCAGCAGGTTTTACTCGTTGATTCTTGGCATATCAATGCCAACAAGTGGTCATCATGATTGCGAGCCGCATGCCTTTTAACGTTGAAGCCTTAAAATATGTGACAGAAAAAAAATGTCCCGAATATCATGAGTGGATGTGGCAATGTGGGGTCTGAACCGAGGCAGAGCCATGGAAGGTACCTGCTAACGTCCGTAAGGGCTTAACTTACAGTGTTCATGGCTCATACGGATAAGGCATAATTATCAATTCATCGTTTTCAGGTGGCTCTTGTAACGAAAAAAGAGCCCCTTTACTCTCATGGCCACCTGTTATTGGTTTATTAACAACATCTCCTGTAATTGCAAAGTTCCGTCGGTTGTCCTGAACTGCCTATTTCTGATGCTCTACAAGGGTTTCCGTGGATCTGTGGTCGACGTCGACACCAGCTCCAGCCGATGGAACTGGGGGCGGTTCTAGACTAAGTTAAAACTTGCCAGGGGTTAAAACATCTTGTCGGTCGAAGCACGACAGCCCAAACCAGTACTTTTTAATGTTAGCGCTTACACTACCTACATTATGTCTTCGCTATCTAATACTTCGTATTTCAGCACGCGGGGGACTACTCCAAATCTCAAAACAAAGTGCGGCTGTTTGTCTTTTCGAAGATGTTTTTTTTTTGTTGGGGATGCGCTAACGCTGTGCCCGGCCATGTGGAACCCCATTAGGTGACTACAAGTCAAAAGTTTCGGTATCCTATTCGATGTTTTTATTAGTGAAGCCGTGTAAGTCATTATGTCGTGTGAGCATACAGAGAACCGTTGAAGTAGGTACTCAGGCATGAACACAGCAATCATTACTCCACTAGATAAGGATTGGGTTTTGAATATAGACGGTCAACTAGAATTTGCTACAAGATAAATGTTGAGCATTATTTGCCTGTACATGTTCATTATACTGGATCCCACTTGATGTCATGAGTGAATCACCTCGCTTGACGTGAACTCGCTTCAAGGATCCTATTAACCACAAAGTCGATTCACTATCACTCCAACGTATCAAACTGCACGGGCTCAAAGAAAACAAGAAAATAAAATGCAAGAGAAAAAAATGTCCCCTTCTCTCCACTGTCATGCCGCGGTAGACCGAAAATCCGAAGGCAAAACCCCAGAGTCCTCAACAAATCTACAATATCGCAACCAAGTCGCCAAACTCCCTGTCTTTCGCCTCTTGGCCCGCGCATCTTTACCCTCTTCCCGGCGCCTCCTCCGTTGTTCGACGTCTTCTCCAATACGTATCCACACCAAATTGTCCTTGTACTTGCCCTTCGTTTCTCGCACTTTGCTCTCATCTCTTTTGTACCTGGTGGAAACATTGACCTCATCCTAATGCCCGGCCTCCACTCGCTCGATCCGGAGGAGCAGACGTCGCCGATAAGCCATCAAGCCATTGTTCCCCAATTGAGTCAAAAGGAGAGCCGTTGACCTGTTCTTCATATCCAAACATTCAAATCCCACCAGCATTGCTCAACAGATATATGCGATAACTAATTTCAACGGCTAAAGAAACGCGTGTGCCCTCCCATCTGCATACGTACCTACTTGCTAGTTATGATAAAAAGCCGGATCATGTCTCGGCTACTGTGGATCTCTTTTCCGTCACTCGGCCGGATGTGGAGATCTCTCCCCTGCTCCATCGGCCTGTCATGTCTGCTCTGGAGGTAATATGGCACAAAGCACGTAAATCACGGTCATGCCAAGCACAGTCTCACTTATAACTACCTAAGCAGATTACCCTTCACAACGTCACAGTAGGGATAGAAAAAGACACATGAATTTCATGTTAAAACGTGGTAAATTCGTATCCGATTGTAGCTAATAACCATCCTGATAATCATGCAATGCCATCATCGCTCGTGTATTCCAAAATTGCAATCTTGGCAATCTCCCATGTAGTGTACAGTCACTCACACATTAAGAAACAGAGTGTGATCCCAGCTTAGAACCACTCACCGCTGAGCCAGCGGTTGAAGAAGTCAGAAGAAGCCTCGGGCTGGTCCATGGGAACCATGTGGCCAGCACCGTATATCTGCATGAAGGTGAAGTTGCCGCTGGACTTGACCTTACCGTACTCCTTACCGGCGTGCTTAAGAGGCTTGAGGTCGGCGTGGCTAAAGTCCTTCTGGCCAGACCACTGAAGCTTATCGGTCCAGGCCTGGTTTCCAAGCCAGTTACAGATAAAGTCAGCATCACCAGCGTAGATGAGAACGGGGATCTTGTCCAGAACGTTGGGGACGAGCTGGTGGTAGGGCTGCATCCAGTCACCAGCAAACAGGAAGTTTCGGTTGATGTCCATGTTGCAGCTGTCGTAGCTGCTGACCTCGGCACCGAGTGCCTCCTTGACCTCTTCACGGTTCAGATAATCGGCGATGTAGCCGAGACCAGGGTAGCAGAGGTTGGAGCTATCTTCACACTTGCCCCGGATGTCGTAAACATTCTGACCAGTGCGCTGGTAAGGACCCATCATAGCGTTGTTGCAGTAGATGCTGGCGGGAACACAAGACCAGGCACTGCCAGACTCGTAGCAGCCCTTGATCAAAGACTGGCATCGAGGAAGGGCGTTGTCCATGGACTGGCACTCGCTGTCGCTCAGCACGGAGGGGTAACCACCCTCACCGCAGGCCATGGGGCGGTAGTAGGCGTACTGGGTGTAGCCGTCAGTAAGACCGTTACCAATGAGAACACTCTTGAGGTTGATGTTGCGGTCATCGTGAGAGAGGATCTCGTTGGCAAAGACGGGGATGTAGTGACCAGCGTAAGACTCTCCAGCAATGTGGAAGTCCTGCTTGGCGTACTCAGGGAACTGGTGGAAGAAGAGGGTAAGAAGGGCATAGATGTCCTTGCCGGCCGCGACAGTGTTGCTCACGGAGCCACCACTGTAGGAGTAGCCAACGTTGACAGGCTGGTCGAGGAAGATAACGGAAGCGTTGTTGTTCCATGACTCAGGGTTGTTGACAAGCTCAATCTTCTTGTTGATGGAAGCAGGTCCAAGCTCAAGGAAGAGACCGGTCAAGGAAGAGCAACCGGGGCCACCGTTGAGCCAGAGGACGACGGGGTCGTTCTTGGGGTCGTTGCGGGACTCGAAGAACCCTTTCGTTTGTTAGTTTAAATCGGAATCAACTTTGGTAACGGCTGAGCTTACAGTAAAAGAGATGTTTGTCTTCCTCCTCATCGTCAAGGTAACCACTGTATTGCTTGACCTTGTCAACACCGAGCTTGGAAGGATCGACCTTCTTGGCACGAAGGTTGTAGTTCTCGAGCTTGCCGCCAACCTCGCGGTGCTTCTCGCCGTTCTTCTCAGTCCACAGGGACTGAACGTCGGCACCCTTGACGACGTGGTCCCAGTGAGAGTCGGGTCGGCGGTTGACCTTCTTAGGCTCAGTGAGGACCTGCTTCTTGAAAGCCTCGACAGCGTCGGGGGCAAGAAGTGTGACTTCGTCCCAGACAGCCTTGGCCTCTGAAGAGATCTCTCCGAAGAACTTCTCAAGAGGCTTGGTCCACGCGTTCACGTCAAGGTCGATGAGAGGCTTTGAGTCGCCGCCGAGGATCTGCTGCTCCAGGCCCATGGCCGAAGAGGCAGCGCCCAGCACGAGGGCAGAAGTTGACAAACGCATTGTGTGCTGTTTGTACGAGCTTCAGTGATGCTAATACTGAAGATATTGATAACAAGTGGGAGATGTTGAGATGTGATCAAAGAGTGGTGGATGTTGATGGAAGAGAGAAAGAAGTAAACGCGCAAGAGAGGTGAGCGACGTAATTATGGCTGGGAAGCTTCCCCCAGTCCGTCCCCAGTTGTGTCTGAGACTCGGGCCAGAGCCAACCTAGCAACCTGCAGCTGACCACACCCCGCGTAGCGGCTATGCTTCCTAGCGGCAGGGGCGATTCAGGCAGTTGCTGGGGAGCTCTACTATCTGACCGCCATGAGATTTACGTGAGTATCTGTTAGTGCAGTGTTGCGTGTCACCCTATGCCAGGTACAGGCCCAGAGCCAAGCTAAGCTAGGAAGGAAAGCGGCGAGCCAGCAACTCAAATATCCACTTGCGAAAACGTGACTCGTTGACGCTATCTCACCTTGATGAGTCGTCGATAAGAGGCGTTCACGGGTGTTGTTGTCCGCGATTTGAGGCTGCCTCGTGATGTCCCATGCTTCATTGATTCAGGGGAACAGTACTATGTACAGTATGTTCAATTGGCTCTATTGAGTGAGGCATACTTTTCACCCCTGAAAGGGTTATTCACAGGACTGAAGGTACATAGCATCCGAGGCATTAATCCGATATCCGTCGGTTGAGTCCTGAGTGACGTAGGTGATACAGGGTCTCTTGTTACGGTACGCGTCTGATAATGCACGCACTAAAACACAGTCAGAAACCGATTGCGATCTCCCGCTGTTTGCAATTGCTTGATCCGGGCTCAGCGTGTGTCTCGGACAAACTTGCCAAGTTCAACCGAGCTATTGTTATGATTTCTGTACCTAACTGATGTCTAGGTAAGGAATAATGCTTAGATAGGTAGCTGTCAGGGCGGTTGATCTTGTTCCCGGCAACCCAAACACAGGCAATCAGACAACAACAGCCCTGAGATAAACGGTGAAACGCGAGTGAGGCGGTAAGTGGTCATCATAGACCAGGGAGTCGATTCATTGCATGGTTGAGCAAGTTACCGATGCCAGGGGGTTGATTCGTCTTCTTGAACCTTGAAGTCACTGTGCTGTACCTGCAGCGCCCATCTTCGTATCTACCCTGTGACAGCACAATTAACACAAACAACGGGATTCTGTTTGTCTGGTTGTGGTAAGATTAACCCATATACTGTAGTGCTATATCTCATCATGATGGATTTTATATGTTATCCTTAGTTCATGATATCCTGAACTCAGTACCAGGAGAAACCCTGCACTGGGATAGTAGAAACTCAGGACTTACATAGTAAACTTAAGCAATAAACAAATAGATCTGCTAGGTACTAGGACTATTTCTTCCCATATGTTACCAGAGCCAAGTTTCCACTATATAAATAAATTGACAAGCATCGCAGTTTTACAGTTATTGTCGTACAATATTTCGATACGCTCGCTAATCACAATTACGCATTGATACTGTTGGAAAGCAATGCAACTAGTCAGCTTCAAGTTGCATAGAACCAGAGATGTCTGGACATGAGAATTGACCAAAGCGCCGAGAGAGATAATACTAAAGGCAGTCTGTTCCTGCCATATATACACTTGCTTGAATACTATTGTGCTTCTACTGTGATGTTGTCAAGGGCACTCACTGCTGTCTCTCCTTCAAGATGAATAGTGCATCTGCCTATGATAATTAATTTACTTGAAATATTTGATGAGTTTTGGAAGCCCAGCACGGTTACTAACAACGAGTATCAGGCGAGAGTTCACTCTAAGGGTATATTAAATTGGCTCATACGATATAAGTCGGACATGGTTCACTTCCCATCAGGCATATCAATCGCACAGTGCTGATGCCAATGTCAGGATTAAAATGCAGCCTATGATAGATTTTTTCTCAAAACCAGGATAGCCAAATTTAAAACGAGTCATTGGCTTATTGTTACTACGTATAGTTAGGCCATGGCCCAATGCGATGTGTACTACTAGGTGAGTATGCAACTGAAGTGACTCAAAACGTCCATATGATGGATGAGTGTTTATGACGAGGGTTCCCATTGCGGGGCACCTATTACGCAGTAAGAAATCTGATCCTGGCTTATGGCGGGGTCAGGAAAAAAGTTCTGGTAAATCAAGCAGGCACTTTAATACTTTATCTACCGCATCCATCTCTTTTCCCCTTCTCAGCAACTTTACGCAGCGTCCTCGTTTCGAAATTTCCCTTGACCCCACATATCTCACGCACCACCCATCATGTCTCGACAGATTCAGCAACCATCCAATCAGATCAAGCTCACCAACGTCTCCCTTGTGCGACTCAAGAAGGGAAAGAAGCGCTTTGAGCTCGCCTGCTACAAGAACAAGGTCCTTGAATGGCGATCTGGCATTGAGACCGATCTCGACAACGTTCTCCAGATCCCAAACGTCTTCCTTAATGTCTCAAAGGGCCAGACAGCGCCTCGCGAGGACCTCGACAAGGCTTTTGGCAAGGGCAAGTCCACGGACGACATCATCCTCGAGATTCTGAAGAAGGGAGAGATGCAAGTTGGCGAGAAAGAGCGTGCTGCGCAGACAGAACGTGTGCATAACGAGGTCGTCAGCATAGTCGCCAGTAAACTGGTCGATCCAAGGACCAAGCGCGTTTACACGTCTGGCATGATCGAGAAGGCTCTTGACATGCTCAGCTCCCAGGCTCACAACGCTACACCCGACAAGAGTGCCGCAGGAAGTGCTACAGGGACACCTGCGACTGGAGAGGCCGGCGAGGCCAAGCCCCGACCCCAACACAACTGGACTGGTGTCAGTACGACCAAGAGCGCAAAGAGTCAGGCGCTTGAAGCTATGAAGGCCCTCATCGCCCATCAGCCTATCCCCGTTGCGAGGGCGCGCATGAGGCTCCGTATCGCCTGTACCACCAACGTTCTCAAGCAAGCCATTAAAGTACCAAAGGTCGCGAACAAGGAAGAGGAAGGCGAGCAAAAGGCTGTTGGTACCGTCAAGGACAAGATTCTTAGCTACGTTGAACAGGTAGAGAGTCAGGACGTTGTTGGATCGGAGTGGGAGGTGGTAGGCTTTGTTGAACCTGGAGCTTTTAAGCCCTTGTCTGATTTCATCGGTAACGAGACCAAGGGGCAGGGACGAGTGGAAGTTTTGGATATGGCTGTGACACACGAGGACTAATCACACAAAGACACACTCGAGTAGCTTAAAAAGAAATCATGATACCCTTGCCTAGAATCATCATCATCATCATCATCAGGTATCTTTTCCATTGCCTTGGCGAAACACCATTCATTTTTTGACCTTTTGTGGACTTCGTTTGACCAAGCTTCACATTGGCTTTACCATGAAACATCTCCCCTTTCCCATAATGAAGATTTTACTTGAATGCTTTTGATTCGTGACTCTGATCTAGAGTACAGCATAGCTGCTCATGCCGGAAAGCAAACCCCTCAGAATGCTCAGAAAGATGGAGAAACCAGCCGTCACGCCTGTCCACCCATAACCAACACCGATAAATAGTTTAACCACCCTTCTTCTTGGAGACACCGACGGTCCTGCCACGGCGACCGGTGGTCTTGGTGTGCTGACCACGGACACGGAGACCCCAGTAGTGTCGGAGACCACGGTGAGCGCGAATCTTCTTGAGGCGCTCAAGATCCTCACGGAGCTTGGAGTCGACACCGTTGGCGAGAATGTGGGAGTCCTTGCCATCGACGATATCGCGCTGTCGGTTGATGAACCATGTAGGGATCTTGTACTGGGTGGGGTTCTGGAGGATGGTGACGATTCGCTCGAGCTCTTCGGAGGTGAGCTCACCAGCGCTGTAATGTTGTTAGTATTTTTGAGAATATCGTGGTGTGTGCGCAGGAAATCGTACCGCTTGTTCAGATCGACATCGGCCTTCTTGCAGACCAAGTTGGAGTATCGGCGACCGACACCCTTGATCTTGGTCAAGGCGTACATAACCTTCTGCTTTCCGTCAACATTGGTGTTGAGAAGACGGAGAATCTGCTCCTCGTTAGCACATGTTATTTTTAATGGTTGTCCGTCACAATCGATTTCGATGCATCAGACGCCGGTCGGGTGACGCGAGAGCGGTTCTTTGAGCGACGTCGATGGTGCTGAATTCGATTTCGAGATTGTGATGCTATAGGGGATGACTTACGAACTGGAAGTTCGACTTCTCTCCCGAGACGAGCGACATGATGGGCAACTTTGGCGGTCCAGTTGCTCAGAGTCGATCGGGTATTCAATGTTCGAGACAGTTAAAAAGAGTAGGAGAAATTTAACGATCTTGTGTGGTCTTGTTAGGGCAAGAGTGCGGAATCGGATAAAATAGATGCCGAAAGTGGGGAAGCGGACAGTTCTCTGAGAATACGTACTTGCGGCCTAGGTTCTATGGGACATTTGTTGATGGTCTTGCTGAGGCTGCGTATCAACTCGTCTTTGCCCATCGGTCTACTTTTCGACAGCTCCTCCGCATTGTCAAGAAGCATCGCATTACATAGTAATCCCCATAAAAACGATTATCAGCTTCCCTTGCTCTACTCAAGATATCGTTTACCCATTACAAAGTTGATATTTCAAGAATACCAGGAAGCAATTGTGTGATTGTAGTACTTCACTCGCCCTTCATAATCAATTGTGGGCCTGAGTTTACCTGCACAAAGAATTCAAATATCGGTTCTATTCGAAAGAAGTCCGCAATATTCGTGGTATTTTTAGACGAGGCCTTGAAAAATCCCTGTATGGTTATTGTTTCACATGAAGACTAATTGAGAACATTTGTTGTGTGTGATCTGATTTGTTCAAGTTTCTTGTCTTGCATATCGGGATCAAGACTCCATATCCAACAACGTAACAGTGTTCGTCTATGAAAGAAGTGCAAGTGGAAGTTCATACAACAATAATAGAAATACTGCTGCGTATTCTGCGGAAAAGCTTCCGCCCAAGTATCTCAACTCTCTATGTATCGCGATACCTCTACGCAAATCTCGTGCTTCTCTGACGTTCCCCAGCCATTATTCCCCGTGCAAGAGGCATCTCTCTGGACGCTGTTGGCGAGCCAGACCCTCTTTTTATTAAGCCGGTAACAAGAGGGGTGGGTTTCCATGCGAAGAGAAAGATGGCTATAGGCTTTGTATTGCAAGTAACGACTGATCTTCAAATCATTAGCTGAACGAACAGTGGTGATTTAGAAACACGAACCTCACACTGACTCCGATTTTGCTTGTGACACTCTGCCCCCGATTGTAATATTCTCGATCTCTCCAAGTATAAGAACGACTCTACAACTGCTTCTTCTCGAGATTAACCACATCGCCTGTTTTCAACTCTTCATCAGCATTATGAGACTTGCTGCTTATAATCCATGCACTTCCATCAATGTCAGAAACCGCTCATGTCATATGCAGCAGCGTAACGGATGTCTCTGGATTGGTGTGTTTTGTGCTTATTCGTTTTTCGAGAAGCGTACCTTTGTTCTTGAGAATGGCTTGATTGCGACTACACATAGTTTTTCGTCGGGGATGCTGACGTAAATTTGTTATGATACCGATTCATGATGTCCATGGTAATGCAGGAAATGCTATGTTCAGTCGCTTTGTGAAATAGAGATGCAGCGTTCTAAATGTCGGGGTGAAGCTTAAAGGGCAACTTTAGAAAGTGGCGAAAAACAGGCCAAGTCTTCTTGGGGCTGCATTAAGCTATAACATGTGAGCTATAACCTTTCAATGTTAGAGTTGCTACCAAGAACGATGGTTCAACCTGCCCGCGTACCTGAGTTGGGTCTGGCCGAAACTGAAAGCTGAAGAACGGAATCATCGAAGCGAACTTGAGTGATCTGAGAATTATCAAGAACCAATTCTGGATTAAGCCAAAGAAAGTGACGCAAACTTCTTGCTATGCTCTTGCAGTAGTTCATGCTGTCTGCGCTGAGTGTGGTACATATGAGAAAGGCTGGAGCGGATGGTCGATGCGAGAGTCAAGACTGAACTGCAGAGCTGTTGATAGAAGCGGTGGGACATGAGACTTTGGTCTTTCTACTGTTCTCATGTGTCACTTTGTGAGATCAATAGATGTGAGAGATATTTACTGAGAGATGTTCATCTTGCAGACTGGTCAAGAATGTTTGTACGAAGTTGGCGACTTGTAGGTTTCGATGATTGACAAGAGTATGTTATAAGATTGGGATGAGTCGGTTGAGAACGCAGCGGAATCTGATTTGTATAGAGGAAGCAGTAGCTTGAGAAGCCAGGATTGGGTGAGATGACTATTATGTTGCGTGTGGTGACCTATTATCCTAGGTATGTTAGTTTATGACCTTGAGATCCAGGATTTCTTACTCAACTTAGAGAGTAACCGGGCGCACCTGTCTTGGACTGATAGTAGGCACTTTGACCTATGAGTTTCTTTTCCTCCTACTCCTCCCTCCCTTCTACTATAGATTCTTCCGTGAATGGGATATGTAGGATGGGCATGTGCCATCAAAGACAAGCCATCGGTCGATGATTTGTATTGGCTCATGGGCATCTCCAAGGCGTGCTCATCATGTTGTGATCGTCAAACCACTCTTCTGGATCACGTTTATCGTAGAATAGAAATTTCCATAAGATGACGCCAGGGCGTTCTGGAGGCGACGCATTTTGAAGCTCTTCCTGTTGTGTGTGTGTGTGGGGGGG